>JANSTS010006778.1:0-17486 GCA_026546915.1 Sylvicola fuscatus
GCAAGTAAATTTTTGGCGATTGTAAAAGACGTGCTGCGACGATTTGCAATAACATCGACATTGTGTGAAAATTAAATTAACAATTAACGATTATGATAGTTTATACTGTTGATCTATTTTTTAATCTTTTTAAACGAAAGTTCTTTTATTTTTCTTTTCTTTAATTCAACGAAATTAAAAATTTGGACGAACAAAATTTATGCTTTAAGTTAATATCCACTACTCTCTTATTTAATATGGTGGGGAGAATTAATCGTAGCATAACCATACATTCGAAAGTTGTATAGGTTTGCGACTTTCCGACCACTTCTTGATTTTTTTAATGCAGGATGGAAACAGCTTTTAAACCGTTACATTAACCTTGAAACATAGATTGCGATAACTACTCAATAAACATTCCTATTCCTCGTACATATATTCTGAAAGAAGTATTTATTTGTATATTATTAATTATAAAAAAATTAGTTTAGTTTAGAAAAAACACTGGTTAAAAGTACTTCACAATTTTTTGTACTTTTGCCCGATTTTACACGACAATTCACGAAATAAAATTTCTTGAGCGTCCAAAGATATAAAACAATGAATTCCAAGAATAAGAAGAAATATATTTTAACAAATTTACCTATAGTCAAAGTTTCTTAAACAATGCAAGTCACGTAATAAAAACAAAAAAGCTTCTACTAGTCCATCCGGTATAGCGTGGCCGGCATTTTTATTCAATGTTATGTTACCGGTGCTGTGTGGCTACGCGTAAAATATTGCGTAAATATGATGCATGTTCAATGTCCATTGTTCACCCAATTGCATTATGCTACATTATTTGTCTGCAACGAACTGCAAATCGCTGGCATATTGGATGTTAACTGCATAACAATGTCGATTTTTTGCTGGCCTATATAAGAAGATGTATTCGTCACGCCGCAAAATATGTTAAACAATGAAAATAAAGTTCAATTGGTCAATCGCTTTGTGACCACGCCGATTATTAGTACAGGAAACTGTGCAACGCCAAAAATGTATTTCGCTGCTCCTTATTTGCATGGATTGGAATTTGAATTGCTATATGCGAAAAATTGAATGTATTTCGGCTATGGGGTCAATAAATTTTGCTCTTTTTGTTCCAGTTGTATTGTTTACTCTTTAAAAAAAATATTAAGAGGTTCATACCTGTAGTTTGTTAAAAGTTAATGTACGATAGTGAATTCTCCAATAACTGAAAATATGTGGTAAAAAAAAACTAGTCTAGATAAAACGAAAATGCTCAAATGTATTTCCACAAAACCGCACCTTAAAAGTTAAATGTATTGTACTTAGCGTTTTTTGCATTGCATGTAGGTTTTCACGATCTCTTTGCAGACCCCGACCGCGAACCACGCAATTTGAATCTTTGGCTCAGTAAGACAGAACGTTTTTCAATATAACTGCATTGTTTTAAATGAAATTCATTTAATGTACAAACAATTAGCACATGTACGATTGTACACAATAATACAAAGTTTTGCGCATCTTCCATTGGGTATTGTTTAATTTCACCTTGAAGACAGTTTTGTACGCGCGCTTGGCCATTGCCCACCAGACCTTGTATAATGGTATAAATAGACTTTTCTCTCATGATAATATGACATGAGAAATCTTCTGCAAAAAGCAGATGAGCAACATATCAGTCAGTCTAGACGATTTATGGGCATGGATAATGAAAATGGCCAACATTTATAAAGTGCGTCAAGTTTTCCTGACTTAAGTGTAAGCTTGAAGCAAGAAAGCGTGTTATTAAGTACCTTATCTATCGATTTTCATAACTTGAATTGTCGAATTGGTCACACAGTAATGGGAATTGCAATTTTATATCTCTTGCAACAGCTTTCATAAATTTGTTTCCTTAAAGAAACATGAAAATTGACACTCAAACATTAGATTTTATGATTTTTCTTTCTTTCTTCTTTTCAAGAGTAGATACTTGATAAATAATTTTTCTTGCGCATTTCGCGACAACCCTGTAATACAATAACTTATAGTTATTTTTTCTTAAGTCGCTACATTTGCCAGTAAACTTTAACGATGAGAGCGCTTTTATTTTTCTTATGGAATTAAAAATGGGCATGTTAAGCAATTCCCTTTTACGTTATTCAGAACCGTGAAGTTAAGCGCGGTAATTGTTTTAACTTATTATGAGATGCTTAAAAGTTTCAATCTACATTTTTTTTGGCTTAAATTTGAGATGCAATACTACTTTTTATTGTTTGTGGTTTATGATTCTGTTGTTTCTTAAAATTTATGTGAGGTAGATTAGTAAAACAATCACAAAAGTGTCTTTTCATAGAATATGAGTCACATTAGACACAAATTTATCTTTTAAACACTTCCGAATTGATTATTTTATATTTACTTGAAAACAAACCCAGTAATCTTATTATTTGTATCACACAAACCATTAAATTCAATTTTTTTGTTCTTAACAAAATATTGTTATACTTCTCACAGATTCCAAGAAATTTCGTAATTTTACTCTACTTTGACAAACGGCAATAATTTCATGGTCAAGACAATGTATGCGAAAATATTCAAATGAAATTGCAAAAATGTATATTTTAGATGGACGAAAAAAAACAAAGCTTTTTTACTAATTAAAATAATTAGCCTCAATAAAAATTTAGATGAAATGTAATTAAATTGAAAAAACAATTGAAATAAAGTCCATCAATTTGTTTAAGTTTATATTGTATTTTGTGTGCAATCTCTAAGAAATATTTTCGTCTGCGCCATCTCATTTTCGCACATGAATCAACACAATGCAACAGTGATTCATGCTTGTAAGTCATATAACATTAACATGAAATCTGTGTGCAATACCGTCTCTTTTGACTGGCAGACAGAGCGGATCTTTGAGATGCAAATTCGTGATTGTTGAATGACAGTAATTATAATTCGCATTTATGGCTGTCAGAATTTATTCGATATAAAACTTAATAAATATCATTTCTCTGTAAAACAACGAGTTTTGATTCATTAAAATTTGTCTTTTTCTTTGACAACCAATTGATTCTGTTAAAAAAACATAAGAAAATGTTTTATTTTTTATCTTCGCTATGTGATTTTTTGGTTCAATAATACTTTACTACCTCCAGACATTTTTAGCTTGATCGATAAAATCATTAAAATGATTAAGATGATAAAAAAAGATGTAACGACAGCTAATTATGTGAATTATTTTGTAAAATTTTCTTTTATATTAATTGACGTTAATTGTTACATATAACCCAAATTTTAGTTATGAGGACTATTGTATATAAAAAGTTCTCTTAACAATATGACGACTAAAAAAAAATTGTGAAAAGATAACGGTTATTGGCGGATCTTTCTTAAATACCATCTGAAAAGATGTTTTTTTACAACAAAAGGTTCAAAAACTTTCACAAAGCAAAATCATCTTTTTGAAAGCTAAATTCGCAAAACCTTTCCACAATCTCTCCTCTACCTAATAATTTGCGCGCAAATTCGCGGTTAGTAAAGATCGTCAGTTTGACAGCTGCTTGATCGTATCAGTGTATGTTCTTAAATAATTTTGATATGTTAACAATAGACGAGTAAGATCACTGACACACAAATGATCCTTGTAAATACTTAATAAACTCCCATTTGTTTACTGCAGCGATGGAAAAAATATCTTTTCATACGGGTTATTGACTTTTTGTTATGACTTTTTATAATTGATTTTAAATGTTCTTTAATCACACCTCTTTTAACAATTATAGACTTGATGTGAGCTAAAAATAACATTCATTGTTGGTTAACATAAAAGATAAACTACAGTTGATAAAAAGTGGAGAAAACTCTTTAAGCAAAATGTGTCGCCTTATAAATGTGTTAATTGTTTGTGTGTCGGCGTTTGTACCTATTGAAATTACGTATGCTGCCGACAATACGGGACAAGAATTATATTCAAACAGGTATGCATTTTTCTATTATATTATTACCATTCATAAATCACTCATGAATTATTTATGCAAAATTATTTTTTCGAAGGTAAATACTTAAATTACGATGAGGCGTTTATTTTAAGCGTCTTAGCCGCAAGGTTTTTGTGTGCGATTTGACAATTGGCAGACAGAATAAGTACCAACACTTTATTGACTTGGATAAAATGTTGCATCTTTGTTATTTATATTTTTAAAGAATAGAAAAAAAATCTCAATTAAGTTAATTTATCATTAATGTTAATTATTCTTATTTTGATCGAATGAAGAATTATTATAACCACAAGTATGTCACAATTATCTTCGTGCATTGCATGAATATTTATGCAAATTTCCATTACAAATAATTGACAATACTTCATGCAGTCAACGGCTAGTTTTTATTGTATTGATGATTGCAAGTGGTGAACGTGATCCTCACAATGGAACTGGGACACCTTCGCATTTTTAATTACCATAGTTATATGCACTTTGCTGGCTAGCAGTTAAATTATTGAAAATTGATAATCTTATGAAGTGGCAACCTTGTCGGTAAATTAGAAAGCACAAAAACCTATAAAATCGATAATCCACTCATGCTCTACGATTTTAACAATACAAGGTTTTTGCAACAAATAACTTTGATTTATAGCGTGAATTCCAACTGCCCAAAGAATGTATTTTCATGTCAAAGTTCATAAAGAAAAGTAAAGCAAACTGGCTAGCCGCTTCAAAAAAAAAAAGGAAATATAGGTCTGATGAAACTGATCGCGACATTTGCATTTTTTGTTTTGGTGGCGCTTTTGGAAATAAGATAAAGCACAAAATGATTAAAAGTCGTCAGGCTTGTGTCCAAATTGGTCGTAAGGAAAGAAAACCAGTTTTCATATTATAATTTTACGCATGATCGAATTTACGAGGCGTGTGGCATTTAAAGTGCATTAATTTGAAAAAGGTGCGCAAATACGCTTCCACATTTTACAATTAATGCAAATAATCAATAAAATAATTGAACAATGAAGAATTTTAGTGTGTGGTCATATTATGTATAATGACATTTGAAAATTTAAAAAAAGCATCAGTTTATTTGCACTTTCTGACAAATTTTACCAAAAATTTAGCCGCATATGACAAAAAATTAGAAACTGAAAGCTTTTACATTTTTGTAAAATATAATTGACACCAATTAAGAATTTAAAAACATCAACGACTTTCTCTATAAATTATTAGCGAATTTTTTGTTTTATAACATTTATTTGCCTTTATTTTGCAGATACGACAACTTGGATGTAGACACAATACTATCCAGTGACAGATTGGTAAACAATTACGTGGAATGTTTAATCAACAAGAAGCCATGTCCACCGGAAGGAAAAGCTCTAAAACGTAAGTTTTGTCAATGTTTATATTTAAAAAAAAGTGAGAAATCAATTAAGATTGCCAATTTTTTTGCGAGCATGATGAATTAACTTTTTCCAAATTTAAAAAAATTCTCTCAGGCTATTGCATTTTATGCTGTGCGAAATAAATCTTCAAAAGTATTTGTTAATGGCGGTTGCATCAACTCAAATGACGTCAATAAATCAAAATAAAAAAGTTTACAAATTTATAGCAGTTTCCAAATGACCAATTATTTGCTATAAGCTTTCATTTGACACTTTATTACTAAATGTGTCTAACATCTTGCAGATTTTTGCAACATCATTACAAAGAAACGTGATCTTGAACTATCACGATTGCCAAACAATTTAATTTTTTAAATATACTGACCAAAAATGTGCACTGGGTACAATCCTTGTCCGATATAATTGTAGATTGTCCAAACTTCCAAACTGCCAAACTGCCATTGGTAAATGATATTGACATTGAACACCGCCGGTTGCAAGTTGTAGTTAATTATTGCCATTGATTAATGATTAACTTATCGAATTAAATAAAAGATTAATAAAACAATTTTTATTTTGGAAGATCCGGTATAAAAAAGTTTCTGCAATTATTTTGTTTTACCGATGACGGATATTGTATTAACAATTTTACAGTAAATTATGTAATTATCTGGCGACATTAAATTTTGATAACAATGTTTATATGTGACAATTTAATGATGCATACGTATTGTCTGTATAGTGATATTCATTGTAAGATTTGCATTATTTATCTAAAAATACAGGTTTTTAAACAACTTAATGGGAACACTTCAAGGCTATTTTAAAGTATCTTTATTAATAACGACGCAAAAAGTTCTATCTCCACCATATTGTTTACTATCGCAAAATGAAAAACATCTTTTGAACCCTCCCAAAATACGTTCTTTTGTTAATATTGTGTAAAATATTTTGTCGATACAAAAAAAATACGGAAAATATTTAACATAAAAGAATTAAATGAAGAGGATGCAATGTTAAGCTGTTTTCGGTTGAACATAAATCTTTTATACAATAAATTATCTTCACAAAAAAAAATCATTTTTTAATTGTTCACAGTTTATAAAATAATAAACGAAATCATTTGTTTTTTTGTGGCCCAAAAATGTTTGCTGGTAAAATATCAGCATTGTGTTTATACTTGTTTATGATACCATGCAGCTAATATGAATTTTAAATGATTATATTCATTGTCATCCTTTTAGTATGAGTTCGGTTTCTCTTTATCAATTATTAATATTTTTGAATTAATTAACTTTAAAAAATACATCGATTGGTCAATAATAAAAAATTAAGTAAACTGTTGTGAGCATAAATTAAGCTTCGTTTAATTTTCGTTTCCGCGAAAATTTATCCTATGAGAACAAGGAAAAAAGTCGACAAAGCTAAAAATAAAATTATTTGTCGTATTTTAAATGAACCATATCAGGAAGTCGTATTCTCATTATACGCAATAAAATATTTAAAGTGCTACGACAATATGACCTCCGCGTATATAAATTGAGCACATGTGCAATTACATACGATTAGAAGTGGTATAATAGCGTGACGAATATATCTCATGTGGTTATACAATAAATCTTCTCATACATCAATCATTATACAATTCGGCACTAAAGATTGCAAGTATATTGAAACATATTCAGTGGTTTTATAGCGAATTAATAACAATTAAAAATTGTTGTTGTGTGCTGAGAATTAAAACAATAAGTTTACGATGTTACCGTTGGACTTTTGAAGCTTTTCCCGAATGTGACACAATGCCAGTGGTCGGCGTTTCAAAGAGTGATGGATCGGTGACTTTGAACTTGCTCTGCGTCTCTGGAATGTGCGGTTGAATATATAACTTTGAGGTCTCTGAATTTTTAAAGATTTGTTTAGAGCTTTAAGAAAACTGGTTTTGTAGAGCTTTTGTTAGCCGTTTCAACTGCACGGAGCTGCTTAATTAATATTTATCTGATCAAAATGTACGTACAAACAAGACTGGCATATATAAAAAATGTATTAACAAGTCAAACAAGTTGTATTAAAAGCAAAACGAAATTATCTAATAAGTGTGGATCAGCGAATTCGCAAAATCATCAATTACAACATGTTCCCCGATATCATTTGGTGTACAAAACCGTTGAACTCTTCGAATAGTTGTAATTAAAATCCAAATTTACAAGACGATGTAGAACCACAGGGAATCTAATTGTTTACAAAAATAAGCCGGCGGCTAATTTAAACAGAATAATCGCAAAATGTTTATCAATACAAACAAAACCGTTTTGGCGCTAAAGATAATTTGTCGATAATCATTAACCTGTTCAAAACTATTTCAAATGTTGGGAATTTCTCATAAAAACCACGAATGATCTTCCAGACGATTGAACGACCTTTACGCGAAAATTGACGCACAAGGAAGTCTGAATTACTGTTAAATACAAAAGATGCGGGAATTTTGATGTTCATTCATCTGAAATCGAATTACGGCCAACGTGTAGTAAAAGCCCATCGGATTGGGCTTTCACTTTCACCATGACCGCAAACTTGAGACGAATTCACACAGTTTATAAATATAAAATTTGTCTTCACTTGTGTTTTTTTTTGTAATGTTGATATTTACGTCATATGTTTTATTACATGTGTCATTTGGCTCCCTGTTAAGTGGATACGCGAACATGAAAAAATATACATGCTTTTCATTTTACTTGCGTCATTTCTGTCGATGAATAATTATTGTTTGGCATTGAGTGTCGTTTATACAGATTTTTGTTGCAATTTTTTTTTTGATTGCAATCTGAATTTGTTTTGATCTTACATAAAGAAGAAGTAATAACAACATGGTTATACTTATATCTTATATTTTAATCAGATTGGATGATTTTGGAATAGATTTGAACCTAGGTGATATTCTAATCTTACGTGTAAATTTTTGTGCGTCTTCGAATGTTTAGTTTCTTAAAATATTTTGGAATACTTGCGGCATCAATGACCCAGAAAACATTGAAATTCTTGCCAAACGACCCAGAAACCGATATTTCAATTGCAGTAAGTCTAAACCATTTCAGTGTCTGGCACATGTTCAAAGCACGTTTTTAAAATAAAGATAAAATCAGCTATTATTCATGCAGTAGGTGGCAATTGTACCAGGTAGATTCATTTAAATTCCGCATTTCTACACGTTTGCAGAAGCAACACAATTTAGTGATTTATCTTAATGAACATATTGAATGATATTTCATCACGAGTCGTGTTTCAACTGAATAAAGATTTCATTATTTAACTGACCCATAATAAATCACTTATTTCAGGAATTCTGCCAGAAGCTCTACGAACCAAATGTGGCAGATGTTCCGAACGCCAGAAGGAGGGTGCCATTCGTGTGATCACCAGACTCTACTATTACTTTCCAGATCAATACAATGCCCTTCGTTTCAAGTGGGATCCTACCGGTGAATACCATCGTCGTTTCACCGAATATTTGCGTGAGGAACAATTCAATGTGATCCGCAACGAAGCTGCAGGTACCCGAATCGTCGTGTTTTTCGAAAATGCCCAACACCTGTCGAGATATGAGAAAATGCAATTTGAATTCTTGTTTACAGTTCCGCCGACAAACATCCAACGGATTCCCCCGCAAAATGCACTTCCAACGACTGAATCCAAACCCTTCCCTACACAACCACAACCACCACCACCACCACCTATTGTACCCACTCAAGCAACTACACTAGGTGTTATTGTAACCAGACCGCCACCAACAAATCCACCACCACCACCACAACCGCAACCACCTCAACCACAACCATCACAAACACAACCAAACTTTCAGGTATTAGTTAACGGTTTCCTTATTTCATTTCACTCCTTTATCACGCAACTGTGCAGATACAAACTCAACGCCCTACACGAAGTCCAGTTACTGACCCACCCCAACAACCTTTACAACCACCCCACGCCACCTTTGCACAAAACACGCAAACATTATCGCAATCATCGTCGTTTGAGTCACCGACATACGCGGCGTCTGTCCAATCGACCAGAGTCCAACAGCCGGACGGCAGCGACCAGCCGATCCCAACACAGCCAACAGCTCCATCAGCACAGCCAATTCCCACAACGCAATCCACACCCATCCCCATTCTAAACGAAGAATCCTATTCTGTTGCACCTACAAATTGGGCACCATTTGTTCCGTCCACGATACAGCAAACGGTTAGCACAAATGATTTACTCTTCCGAGCACCGTTTTCTTGAAACATAGACTCGAATGTTTGGTTGTAGCTAGCACACTTTTAATTGGTTTTTGTGAGTGAATGTTGGAAAACTTGTCAGCCATTTCTTTGGAAAAACTACTTATCACTTATTTTTGATCATCACCTGTTTAAGGCGTAATTCAAATTAAGATACACTTTGTTTTTATGATCATAACAAGTGTCTTGAGAAATTTGGCGCCAAGATAATGCGCAATTCACTCCATACATTGATCTTATTTTTTAAATTAATTAATAAATTAATTTAAATTTTTCATGAATCCACAAGAGTGAAGCATCTAATCAATCTTCTTTTTTTTTGACTACTGAATACTTAACCTCTGATTAGTGTAAGCTCCTAATGAATATCGGAAATTCCATCACACTTGTATCAATAGATTTCAAGTACAACTCAAAATCTTTTAACGATTCTCGTTGTCATCTTAACATTTAAGAGATTCTTCTCCACATGAGCAAAGAGAAACACAAAATCTTCGAAATTACTTACATTGAACTGATGGTTAATTTCGGAATCTTGTTTTCAACTGGTGTTTCCATAATTGGCTGACAAGTTTATGGGCTGTATGATTGACAATATTATAAGAAATGTGTTTTGTAATTAACATTTATGTAAATAACTGTTTATATTTTGATATATGTGTTCTATATGTTAAGCAACCGGAGTCACGTGAGATTGAATCATCAGAGGAAACAAAATCTGATGTAAATGAGGTAACGAAGGCGAATATAAGTATTTAGGCAAAATTTTAGTTGAAAAATGAAAGTTTTCGGATTACTTAAGAACTTTTCTGATCTTACAAAAAATAATACAAACGGCTGCTAGACAAAATTAAATTCAACTATTTGAAGCGAGCATAAAAATTCTTAAGAAATCCGCAACATTCATAGATATGTAAATTTAACTGTACTATGTAAATTTAGTTGAGATTCATCAAAGGCGCAAATTAATTAAACTTCAATCAAAATTTCAATAAGGTTATAGGAACATCATGTCATTCACTTTAATCCCATCTCATCATGTCAAATCGCAAAAAATCGTTTCAACTTAGTAACCATCATCATTTCTAATAATGTGATCGTGAAGGTCAGTGGAATTGTCCAACATCGAATTCGAGTACATCTATTATATTTTCATAATGGCAGTTCAAGCATAATATTTACTAACAATAAGAAGTTATTATGGCAGCTTCACATAGTAGGAAGCGTAAATATCTTCTGTGCTTAAGACATTATTGGGTGATATAGTTTTGCTGGCAACAAAGACTGTCTTTTGTGCTAGGTCGGTTAATATGTTTTTACGCCGAATTATTGAGGATCGCTCAAAGCAGAAAATTTTAAAATCACATTCACGTTAAACTTGTGCGTTGTGATGAATTAACTTATTGTTTACGTAATATATTTTATGGTCATTTCAATTATCGGCGAATGTGTAAAGCAGCAAAAAACTGAGCTGAATTCTTGCGACCTTCTTTCTGTAAGCTTCAGAGGCATTTTACTACGATCCATATTTTTTTAACATTTAGGAGAAAAAACGTGGTTATTTGTGTGGATTATTAAAATTAAATGCATTAATATTTCACTTTGTTTTGTAATATTGTTTGGAAAAATGTTGTTTTCGACTTGTACAATATGATAAATAATTCGTAAATAATAAGTATATTTCTGGTCAATGTCAAAGTTTTTTTTTCGCTTTTCACACTCTTAATTCAAGAAATAAACATTAACGTAGTTTTTAATTATATATTTTATACTCTATAAGTGATCTATTTAACATCACTAAAATTGTTCGATCCATAATAGTCAAAGCACAAAAATTACGTGATTAAATGAAGCGCTTTCACGCAGTCCAAACAATCTTTATTTGGTTTGGTTCATTGACTAGTAATTGTTATGGCAAAAAGCAGCTTAAATAAATTTATTGCAACAATTTCTTGTGAACATTAGTTCTTTTAGTGTTTTCCTAATGATCGTGCAATGAGATCAATTGCACACACATTTTTTAGATCATATTTTTAATCAAAATTTTTAAGCGTTTAATGACTTTTTGCATACAAAATATCCTAAATAACAAGATAAAGTAAATATTTTTATTTTAAAAATCCGCCAACTAGCCTATTTGAATAGCGTTCAAGTCGATTTTCTTTATTTATAATAAGTTTCGTAGTTTTAAGTGATGTAAATGAATGAAATGACAAAAAAAAATCAAAATTTCATAGACACACTGAGGACTTATTTTTAAAACTGCGATACTGGAGGTCATCATACAAAAGTGCATTCTTACTTCTAAATACCTTTGTCCTTTAATTGGATTATAAATGTGATAAATATGAAAATTATGGCCTCATACAGCATCCTTTACAGATAAACAACGGATATCGACAAAAAAAAAAGTTTTTACCTGCACAATTGCAAATTCCTTTTTTTTTTTACCATTACATAATTATTTTTTCTTTTATTTTATCTCTTTAATCGATCTATATTTTTTCTCCTTTTTTGTTTTCAATTTATTCTTACTTTTTTAGTTTCTTTGTTTTGTTGATTTATTTATTTTTTGTTTTTATTTTGATTTGATAATTATTAGTTATCTGTTATCTTGTTTAAATGCTATTTAAATATTGAATTATTGTAGAATAATTGTATTTTGTAGTATTAATTTAGTATTATATATTTAAGTAGTAGTAGTTATTTGTAAATATTAGCTAGATCATAAATTATTCTTTATAACTATTCATAGTCATATACAAAAAATAATCGCAAAAATGTACCAGAGTTTGCGAAATAAATGTAAATGTCACAGACTCACATTCAAAACACAAGAGCAAAGTCTACAAATACGCAAAACCAATCGATAACGAAAGCTTCTTTGAATTTTATTAAATTTATTCAAACCAGACTTTTGACATTGTGAAATATGATTTGCATTTGCATAATTTGTTAAAACTGTTTCTCCGGATAGCTTTCTTTAACTAAATGACCGACAGTGACCTGCATGTATATTTGTAAATTAACAAACTTTTTATTGTTGTCAAACAATTTTATTGATGTTTTTATTGGCAATAAAAATGTATTGTTTAAGTGCAACTACTACAAGACATAAACATTGCAAATAGTAATTGAGTAATGAAACGTTTGATTATTCATAATTGAATTGTTTTTTTAACACTATCGCTGTTTTGGTTAATCGAAAGCTTTCACCTTGTCCCAAAAAATTCAGTTTGCACCCGAATGCGAATTTAATGTTTATTTAAAAAATTCGTCGCAAATTAATGGCATTCAACTTGAAAACTTTCTGAATATTGAGCACACAATTCTTATTCATTCCTGCCAAAAAAATAAAATATAATTAATTATATGTTAAATATTGATTGGTATTCTATTTCTATATATTTCTAATATAAATTATATAGTTTATCTTCAATTAAATCTGGCGGAAAATAGCAAAAATTCAATTAAATTAATTTTTGCGATTCCTTTTCATTTCATGATTTTGAAGACTAATTTATACAATTACATAGTTTAAAGAATTGGCAGAATTTTAATTATAATTTAAATTTAAAAAAAAACAGGAAAACTTAATTAATTCTGTGAAGCTTGTTACTTAAAACAATGTTGCCTCCCAAGGTCACCCACTTAAATATGCATATTATAATGACCGGTCAACTGTTGCAGCGATTATATCGCTTTTCTGAAAACAATTTTATCATAAGTGCATGATAAAGTAAAATCATAAATGTATCATTTGCCTAGTACAATATTAATTGTATTTAAAATATTTAAAATACATATAGTATTGGCTTCAATTAACACAAAGACAGGTGACTGTTAAAAGTAAATGGTGTCGATGGGAGAATGTAGTTTAACAACTAGTTGAAAACAAAATGCCCTTCTAAAACGGGATTTCAATTAATATAAACAAAATTCGCTTTTTCATCCCCGCGCCTGCAGAACCGACCCGGTTCCCTCAACCTGCTGGATCATTTCTTTGTCGCGCCCGACCGTACCTACCAGCCCAACACCAATAGACCGATTGTGGGATTCTTCAATCACATAGGCACCAAACTGTCCGACACCGTTGATTTCGTTGGCCGGATGATCCGCAACACCGCCCAAGCCATCGTCGGACCAAAAAGCATTGGTCGTTAACGCCACACCGCATACACTTTTTAATTTATACAATTTATGCATTTTTTTTATTCGTTTGTAATCGGAGCCACCTAGGGACTTATGAAAATTGTATGTAGGAAGAAGATTGGGTGGAAAATTGTGATTTGCCGTTTTAGGCGTGATCCAGTTTCCTCAATCGCAATACAAATATGGAGACCGCCTTTTGATTTGGGGTAGTTTTAGTGCTATACTAAGTTTTATAACGTTTTGGCTTTAGCATTGCTTAGTAAAACAATTATCTTACAATTGGTGATATACAAATATATATAATTAAAATTATATAAAAACAAAATACATCAGAAAGCAAATATACGCGATAGTTTGTAAATTAACAACAAAATCAATATATATTAATTATATTAAATATTTATTTTATATTTGTCAATCAACAAACAATTATAGTATCAAATATATGAATATGAAATTTTATAAGCAAAAATCTATGTAACTTTGTTTCTCTCCTTCCTCTTCCTCTTTATCTTTAAAGCTTTGGACAAAAGCTCTCTTTCTATGAAAGCTTTTCTACAACTAGCATCAGATTCGTGAACTGCCCAAAATTGCCATTTGATGAAATTTATTAATTAATTACAAATTGTTACAGTTTCTGCGACAAATTGGAACCGCCTTATCTGCTGACTATCCATGGATCGCACGATTATTCCCAAATCTGGCTGCTAGGCAATAACAAGACGGGATTTTAAAGAATGCAATGGCATATCAGTTTCGGGACTTTTGGCACATCAGAGCTTAGTTTTTTTTCCAAATAATCGGATAAAGTCATTCATTGTTGTGACGCAAATCGTGTTTATTATTTCGTACCTCTTAATTCGGTTTTGTCTTGCAATTAAAATTGCTTTTAATAAATTTCAGTATTTTCATAACCATTAGATGTTAATTTTTATTGCTTTCTATGGGTAAAGATGTGTTTACCTTTTTGTGTATACGATCATATAGCAAAGTCAACGGTAAGTACGTTTGTACATTTAAAAATGTCGAATATATGGAAGGACTTTGTATTATTTAATTTTAATAAATTATTGTAAGTAGTTTTTTTTTATTTCTTTGTTCGTATAATTTATTTATTTTACAGAATCAGTTTTTGGTGATTAAAAGCAGTGTAATAATATATTTTATGAACCATTTAAAATTATATACCATTTATATTCAAACCTTTGTTTTTTTTACAAATCCAAGCCGCCATCGTTTTTTTCGCACCTTTTTACAAATTGTATGTTTATATCCAGAAAGAGTCTTGAAAAAATGTCCTAAAGTTATTTTAAATTTATAATTAAGTTTTGAGTTTTTCAGGTGAGGAACTGTACTTAACTCAGGATTA
This sequence comes from Sylvicola fuscatus, assembly GCA_026546915.1. NCBI lineage: Eukaryota > Metazoa > Arthropoda > Insecta > Diptera > Anisopodidae > Sylvicola > Sylvicola fuscatus. Next base: position 15,137 of record JANSTS010006778.1, read on the forward strand.
TTGCTCAGGTGTTTGAATCTTTGCTACTTGAAATTCCAAATTGAACGGTATGAACCGTTGCGTTGGCGTGAATTCGCTAATTATTCAATTAAAAAGTACAAAATTCCATATAGATAATTTACAAAAAAATAAATTTATCACAAAAGCATATTGTTTTTGTTTTTGTTGAAGTTGTCTGATGTCTTTGAATATGCATCCACTTAATTGAAAACGCTCAATGTTTTTCCTACCAAATAAACGCCTGAAGTTATGTATTTCTTGTCTAAGCATTTTTTAAACTACTAACTCTATGAATTTCAATATAAAAAAAATTTATGTCATCAATGATTTATTTATTAGAAAAGGGAGATAAAACAGTACACATAAGACATTCAAATAGATCCTAAATATCACTTGCTCCGACTGGTTACTGAACCGATAACGATTTTTATCATTTTCAAAAACTCCTTTTCTCTGAAATAAAACAGATACCCATTGTAATTAAGCATTTAGAAAAACAAATGAAAATGTTTAATGAGGAGTTTCAGCATATGCATTAAGTGTTATAATTATCTATAGATACCACATTCATGCCTAAAAAAAAATCCACAATTGGATCATCGAAAATGTTTTGATAGCATCAACAAATTAGGTTTAATAGGATTCAAGTAATAAATATGATGGAAATGCTTTAATCCTAAAATGTAAATACGTATTCAAAAAAATCTATGTTGTTTTATGTGTCTTATCAGAAGCAATAAAGTTCAATAATAATATCAACCTAAAAAAATACCGTTTCTAAAATAACATCCTACAAATTATAAATTGTGTTTTATCCTTTTTATCAACATTTTTTTTGTTTAGAAAAAAAAAGGAGTTTTGTTCCTAATAGTAGACAAAACTCCTTTTTTTCAAATTAATTGGTTAAATAACTTGTTTATTACGGACACATCCAGCAGACATTATCTCTGTTCTAAAAAAAATTGTTATAAGTAAACATAATTAATAAAAAATATCTTTTAATTCCTTTTAGGCATTTAAGATTTGCTTACATTACTTTACATTTTTTATATTTTAAAATCAGTTTCTGTTAATGAAGAAATGTATTATTCGTATTCCAGACAATTTATAGAAATTTTATTTAATAAAATATATATTTCAGATTGACATGGACGAAAAACATAACTTTTATAATTTATCCTTTTTTACGCTGTTTGTTTTAATATTTATTTCAAAATCTCGTTATAAAATATTTAGCCTCGTTCACTCTGTTATTTTAAGTTGTATTTTTATTTGTTAAATTTTTAAAGATGCAGAAACACGTTTAGAGACCCCTTGATCCCAAAAAAAAATTGTCTAGAAAAAATGTACGTTCGTTTGGAACACGCATATCTCGTAAACGGGTAGACCGATCATAACCATATTTTAGTATGTGGTGTTAAATCAAATTATCTTAAAAAAATTGTTTTCTCTATAGGCAAATTCTTCAAGATCAAATACCGTATTAATTAGGAGAAAATTTTAATTAATTAATTTTAAATAGAAACAAAATGTATTTATCTGCTACATGTACAAAAAATATTTGTGACAATATTTTCGTAATTTTCTGGCTTAAGAACAAATCCAGGTGTTGTGTATAAGCTATTGCGCGGGTCCTAACTAACGCGTGTTTGCATAAAAGCTATTTGCTCTTAAGTTAGCCATGTCAGAACTCAATAACTTTTAATTTAAATAGTTGATCGATTTTTTAATTTTGATTTTGTTAGAAAAGTCAGAGCTTTATCTTTTAAAATGCAAAAGCTACAACGTTTTTAATCCAGAAACACTTTTTAATCCACTTCCAGTTAATGTTTACAATGCATAATCATAAAATAAAATTGATCATAATTGGTCAGTTCTATAGACTTTTTGAGATTTCATCGACGGTTAAGACAGCTAAATCGTTTGTTAAAATTAGTAAAATTTAAAATTAACTCAGGTTTCTCATTCAATCGATATTTAATCTACAATAGAATAATTGTTTATTGTTAGTGGTAACCTGCCTCGCGGTTTATTTTTAATTTACGTACCAACCAGATCGGAATTTTTTTTCTTCAAAAAATCGATATCGGGTAGTATATGTATTCTTGTTATCCAATATTTTGACAAAATTCTTATGATGAGGAAACACGTTTAGTTTCATTTTAGAATCGGTATTAAAATACCACAACTAATTCGCGTTTGCGAATGCCACAAATTTAACATAAAAGGTGTTTCTATCATCATCATTTCGAAATATTAATTCCCTTGAAAATTAGAACTGACATTTATTAGCATAACAAAACACGCGGCAGGGAGAGCCGGCGTAAGAGTTATATACGTCTAAATGCTA
>JANSTS010006780.1:2166-17468 GCA_026546915.1 Sylvicola fuscatus
CAGATTGACGACACAGAATCAATTTACTTTGAACACGAAATGGGTACACACGTTTTAGTTGTAAATATTCGCAACATCTTAACTCCACAAATTCGGTCGCTTTGTTCTCCTTACGGTTAAGATTGGGCTTTTTAGCTTAAAATTGTTCTCAACAAATGAGTTCATAAATTTATTTTTAGCGAATCAATCACGTTTTTTTATTCAGTGAATTATAAAAAAATAAGTATACTTTTTTTTAAAGAAAAAGTACAGTTATATAAATTTTATAAAATGAAAAATCGTTCATTCACTTAGTTATTGTAAAAAGAAAGCTTGAAACATCTCAAAGAAGTTTTTGTTCTTTTGTCAGCACGCCACTGCTGCGGCTTATAATTGAGTCACAAACGAATCAATCCATTCCATTGTCTGTGTAGGTAACAACGTGCTAACCATCTGCTGGTATACACATTTTTGTTGGCTTCCCTTCGCTCCTTTCAATCGCGACAACTTAACGAGTGTCAAGAGTGTCCTTTTTCAATACCCACACGATATCGAATAAACGAAAAGTATAAATGTGTAAAAATCAATGGTCTATTTTCAAGAGCAACAACAAATTTTTTATTGCGATGTCTCGATTTCACGTTTTTCCCTTTCTAATTTGTGTCTAAATTGGCATTGACAATGAAACTCCTGCCGTTCAAATGAAATTGAGATTTTTGCATAATTTGATTGATGTTTAAAATTCTTAATGAGATGCGCCATCTTAAAGTGTATAAGAGTTCCTTGATAATTCAGCTACAATCCTTTTGTTGGAGATGTCAAGCGGACAAAGAACAAAGCAGCGATTAAGTTGCATTTGAAGTTGCATAGCAAGCCAATCGATTTTCCGTCCCTGAATTGACCTCGTAACCCAATTCGTGGTACAATGGGTTGTTATAGAACATAGCAGAGACGCTATGTACACGTGAAGCGCTGCTGCAGCATTCAAATGCGAGAAATTGAGAGTTTTTGGGCAGTTTCCCAGTCCTTTCGCCTTGTAGTTACTGAAAATCATGCGCAAGTGCATTTTCCACTGTATTTGTGTTTACAAACATTGAAGTAACAAGCTTTTATACATAAGTACACTGTACATAAATATACCAACTTTGTGAGTGTTAACAGAATTATATTAACACCACACATCGTTTCCACATGCACAAATCTATTCCTAATGATTGCCATAAATCACTTTTGTTGTGCCGCTCAACACATATTCATTATGTTTAAGCTGATGCCGTTTTATGATGAGTTTCTATCGACGAATAAGTATCTATTAGCTCGCGGGTGAAGGTCATTAGTTTTTTTTAAGGCGTTCCTTAAGCCCCAAAATTGAATTGCAAGCAAACCCCAACGGACAAAGTTCATTAAGTTCGGAATATTGCAGTGACTACGTGTCGTTTTAAGAAAATATATACTTTTATTGTATTCGAAAAGTATTTAAGAAAATTTCGTGTAATAATATATAATCATAGTTTCAGTTATAATTGTCAGCGTATACAAATTGTTTTTTCTGTTGTGGCCTAGAAAGTGCTTCAACAATTTATTATGTGGTGCTAAAGTTTTAATTATTAAAAAGACGCCAGTCGGTGCCCGCCTATGCAATCAATCATAAGTGAACCTTTTCTACAGACATAAAACAGTATTTGCCTTAATTTAGATTAAGTGGAGACTGGTGAAAAAAAACGTCGAATTCGTGCTAGGAAGAATTTAGTTAATTGTTTTTATAATGCGATCGCAAACAGATCACGGAGGCATCCTCTACTATGTGGTGGAGGTGCCACGAGATGAATACAATATGATTGAACGGAGGCAGAATAGGTATTGTTATTTTATTCACGTCTGAAAATAATTAGTATTTGTTTTCATAATTAACTTCTAAATATAATTAATCAAAAAAGAATTACACATTTTAAAATCTTTCCATATATTTTCTAAGATATTTGGAGCTATTTACCAAAGACACTAACCACCCTGAGCTACTAAATTTCCATTAGGCGTATTAAAAAATTGCATTTGCAAATGCAATTAATTAAAAGAACTCTTATTACTTAATTTAAATGAATTGTTGTCATTGAGTAAATTGTATATGAACCATTGTGGCATTTTGTCAACGTAAATCGTTGCTCTAATCACCGGACTTAATCTATGAAGGCCAAACTCGCATTCGTAATCGTGAACTGAATTAACAATTACGTTTTGAGTTATGTTCATTAACTGATTGCAGCTGATTAAATGTAATCAAGGGATTTAATTAATGAAAATGTCTTCTTTCGAATCGCAGCACTGAATCTGGATGGGATAATCCGTTCCGGCCTGGTGGCGATCTCTCTCGAGAGGCTGATGAAATCGTAAATTTGATTAAAGGTGAGTGAGTGTCGTCTATTCAATTTATAATTAGTGTACAACAAAAAAAGAAGCGATCTCGCCAGGAGTCGAACCTGGAATCTTCTGATCCGTAGTCAGACGCGTTATCCATTGCGCCACGAGACCATTTAATTTCACATTTTCTATTTTCAATTCCGAAATTAGCTTTTTAAAACTTTTTTTTTAAATTTATTTCTGTCCGTAGGTGGTAAACCGATTACGCCAACTGGTGATGCTGGTCATATAATCACCAATGGAGCTGCACAAAAGGAAAACAATCACTCTGGAGAGAATGGCACCACAGTAGTAGATGGGGCGACTAAAACCGAAGTAAGTAAACAATTCCGAATTCACGCATCTTAATCAAGTTTTAACCGATTTCTGTTTTTGTTCAGGTGTCGCAAGTCCAGTCATCACAAAATGGAACAAAGTCACCGCAAAAGGTGTCGTCACCGAGTGAGAAGAAGAACGGCGACGCTGGATTGCCGGCCGGTAACACGGCACAGACACAAATTTCAAATCAAGTGGTGCCTGGGCCGCAATCGGCAAGTCACGTCATCATTGACGACAAAAAGAAGAAAAAGTGCACCTGCTGTGTTATCCAATAAAGCGCCACGTGTCGACTGTCCCGTCGTTTTGCTCCCTATAACCCGAGGCATACACATGTGTCGCCCTCCTGTTTAAAGCTCTCCTTCAATTCCTACCCAGAAATTCGTTTAGTTCCCATTTTCCCAAAATTTTATACTTATAGGGGTATAAATTTTATAATTTTATTTGTTACATTTTTTTTATATAAATAACTATTGTGAATTCATGGTAATTCTGTTGTCCTTGTCTAAGTCCTTCTCCTAGTCTGTTTATTGTTTGTTTTTAACAATCACAATTTCCTTTTTTCTCATTATTTTTTTTTCGTTTGTTCTTGTTTATAATTTATATCTAAAAGTATATTTTTTAAACGACAACCCAATTTTTTTTTTCGTAATTTTAAGGAAACAAGATTATTATTATATTAATAATTTTTATTTTGATCATAAGCTTAAGATTTTCATTAAAGGAAAGTAAAACTAAAAGAAAAACGCTAAACAAAAAAAAATTACAAAAAAAACATTGAGAAATAATAAAATACAAAAAGGATCTTTACATACAAGAGAAAAACATTAGGAAAAAAATGCAGCGAAGCAGAATAATGTGAAGACGATTATACATCACTTTTGTGTAAACTTATTTATAAATTGGTAGAATGAGCTGTTCAAAAGGAAAACTGTAATTTTAACTGAAAACATTTAAAATTGGAGTAAATCATGCGAAAATTTAGTTTATTGTGTTTCGGGTCAAACAAACTGATTTCGACTCTACTCACAATTACTATGGTAATTGTTATATAATTTTTATTGGAATTAATTTATTTTAATTTTATTATTTCATAAATGGAACAAAATTGATAGTTTTTTTTTTTGTATTATTGTGACTAATCTCGCGTAATGGCATTTTTACGTTTTTTTAAATAAAGAACTATAATAAAGTAAAGTATGGATTCGATCTTTGGTTGCGAAAACAAACGAAATAATTGACTGTTTGAAAACGAATTGTAAAAAAAATATGAATGAGAATTCTACTGAGTTGCAGGAACCTGAAGAATTGGTTCTTAAAATCTTGTTGAGTTAGATTGCACCGGGTGCAACGAATGGGGACTACAAATAAATTCATTTTCTTCTGAACCATATTATAGTTCATATATATTATGTTCTTTTTTTTTCTAAAATATTTTTGGAATATTTGTACGAAAGAAACTGCTTTGCTGTGAAAGAGATTGTTCTGAGTTGAGGTTCACTTGTTATTTTGTAACATTAATATAATTATAATATTGTCTAAGATGATGTCAGTTATTCCCTATTGACCTATGCTGTTATAATTTATATTTTAAAGAGTTGTATTGTGAGCGAACTAATGTTTTGTATAAGCTGCTAGTGGCATATTTTGTCAGTTATTTATGTTTTAAAATTTTTAAGAAAAACACTGAACTCAGTATTTATTTACCAACCTTGCCAACTTTTGAAGATCGAGGTTAGCAAAACAATTAAATAATAAGAACTTGACACGAAAATTAAATGGTAATTTCAAGCAATATCATTTTCAAAGAAGGTTTTCTATTAAAATTGAAACATAGACAAAAGTACACTACAGTACAATTTTACTTATCATATCAATGAAATCATGTCTTTTAAGTAAAACATTTATTGTCCTTAGTCGATAAGAGACATTATTTTAACGAAAAACAATATTTGAGTACATTTGTAAGTTAATGTTACTTTAATGAGTTTTATCGTAAATCAAATAGTTTTTTTTTGTTAAAGTATTTGTCGTATATTTAGTACATAAACTGTTAGAAACAATTTAAAGAAAATTGCATATTTTTAGATACAAAAAGGATATGCTTAATCTATTTTTTTTTTTTTTTTTAAATTATCGATTCTTTACGTTAAAATTTTCAAAAAGCTACAATTTTATAATATTAGCCAATATCAATATATAAATGAAATATTTTATTTTTAAGACATTTCTATTACTTAATTGTTAAGTGTCTAGATTTGGTAAATAGAAACCATCAGAATCACTGTCGAGTCGACAAGAAATGCCATTTAATGAAACTAAATTCTTATACAAATGAATCGCCACGCCTCTTGACAATGTTACTGCTCATAAGTGAACGCAACATTATGCAACACGCCCAACCTTATCGCAGCTATTACGTTTTGTTCTCTAATCTAATTTATTATTTAAAGTATCCATAAATATGTTATAAAATACAAAATAATATATTTTTAAACCAACAAACTTTAAACAATCAAACACTAACACCCACTATAAACAGAATGACACAGTTTAATGTTCAAAAAAAAGTCTTTAAAATCTATTTACTGTCAAAAATCCCACAGAACGAGTTTAAATATAAAATTGTAAAACAAATGTCACTAAAGGAAAAACTTAAAATTAAATGTTGCAACAACCAAACAAAAAAATATTAAAACAAAACCATTTAATCAATGAATTAAAAAGAGAGAAAAGTATATATTTAATGATATTATTAACACATGATATATATATATTTAAATTGTAAATTGTAAGCAAACAAATAACAAAGCTAAACAAAATGTATTTTTGATGAATGCAACCATAACTAAATATTATATACGAAAACTCTATTTAACGATTAAATGCCGAATGCAGGCTACAATTTACACGTTTATTCACAGCATTTCCGTTAGTTCTTCGTCTTCAAGATTTATGTTTAAATTACCGGTTTTATTTCGTTTCTCATCCATCCCATATGTGACAGCTTTAACCTTCTATTACTAATTGTTAGTTGCCATGTTTCCTGTTTGGAGTTTGTAGTCACAGTCCAGTTCTCCTGCAAATTTGCACATCTATTTGTATTGCAGTTATAACTAAACTCAACGATTTAACCACTTCGGCATAAAACAAACTAAAGTACATTTTTGAGAGCAACAAATAAAAAACAACAAATCAACATCGGTAGAAGACGTTTGTTCTAAAAGATAAAATACTTACACATACAAAATTTAAATAATATTACAAGAACTAACTATATACAGATTTCTCACTTTTTTAAGAACAGTAATGTGTTAATTATAAGTCCTAATTGTGGTTTTAGTTTGTAGTAAGGAGATATTGAAGCCGGTACACTTTCTAGCAACAGTGATTTGGCTATTTAAATCGACTTAAGATTATCGTCTCCCCCATTTCGACTAGAATTCGCATGAAATTTACCAAACAAAAAATGCAGAAACTTACAATTATAAGAACATAAGCGCATAAAAGCAAAAAATATATATTTAAATCCTAAAATATAATACATTAAATGCAACTCTAAATTTAAATCTGAACAGAAAATTGATAAAGTAATAAACTAAAAAAAAAAAAACTCCTTGTAGTTCTGGTGAACATACTCTCATATTCTCTCAAACACAATCGTTTTCAATGTTTTTATTTACAACCAATTGTCTTTTATTGTTTATTTTGTTTTATCGTTTTTTGTATTTTATTCATGCTTCAAAAACCAGCAGTAATAATTTATTATATTTTTTGTAAATATGTAAAAAAAATAAAAAATGCCAGTAAAAATTCAAATGTCTATATCCTTTATATTTACAGAGAAAATTATATTTCGTTAGCGTCTTTTGTTGTATTGGAAACAGAATAAGTAATTTGAGACTATTTTTTCAAGCTTTTAAACATTTCCATCTACTTTATCCCCAATAGGAAGGAATAATTCTAGTTGAAAAAGTACACAGAATTTTAATTGGTTTTTCTCAATATATAAAAATGATCATATAACAATTATAATTTTACCTCTTTTTGGTTATATGTATTTATTTCACATAAAACATAAAGGTAAAGAAACCGCCTGAGCAATTCTAGATAAAATTAAACACGGACCAAAAATTAAACACGGACATTAAATAGTGTACTACATAAAGTCTACTAATAGTAAATCGCCGCAATTGCATAGTGGCAAGGTCCTTTCTTATAGCGCACGCGTCCCGGGTTCAAACCCCGGGAGTGATGTTTTTTTTTTTTTTTGGAAAATTGTGCGTGTACTAAAACACAGTCTTTAATTTTCCGACTTTGTTTTTTCGCAAACTTTTTTTTTGGAAAATGAAGGAAATTCGATGCACATTAAGATCTACTAAGTGAAATTTTTATAATTTTTTTTTTTGGGTATGAAAATTACAAAAAACTACCCAATTTTTGGTCATTTTCATTATTTATTTGCAGTAAGAAAATGGTGTCGGAAAATTCTGAAAATTAATTTTTCAATAACTTGTACATTTTTCTAGATGCCTTATTTTTTTCATTGAAAAATTATAATTCGTTTAATATTTATCGCACTTTAAACAGTATGGGTTTTCTAATTTGTAATTACAGACATGTAGGTAATTATGCATTTTGTCTTACTTGCAGTCAGAAAATAATTTTTTTGTTATTATTTCATTTAATTTAGGTTATTTTTATAAAAATAAAACTTTAAAATTTTGCAAAATATTTTTTATTTTCATAATTATGATTTTTTTAATATTGCAAATTTCATAGAAAATTTACCAAAGTTCAGAACAGTTAATCCGCTGTTTTTGTAAATATTATTTTTGGGTTATATTTTTCGCTTTAAGAAGGATCTTTTTAAATTTTGTAAAAATAAAAATAATTAAGATAAGTCGTATATTTATGACTTGAGATTTTTTTTCGTCGAACACTAAAAATTAATTGAGTTAGTCAATATATATTAAAGGGCTTTATCGATTTTCCGGAAATTTTCACAATATTTTTTTTGCTTAAAAAGCTGTTGCAAAAAAAATAAATTTTTGAAAAATTCTTAAAAAAAACTTTTTTGTATGGAAGTGACGAATTTGATAATTTTTCAAGAGAAAATTTGCATGGGGAATTTTTGAAAACAAGTCAAAATGTCTAACTTTAGGCGTATATGGTAAATTATGTATAACCAACTTTTCAGAAGTGGATTTTTTATTGAATTGAATTTTTCTTTAAAATTAAAAATAATCAATAGTCAATATATTTCGATAAAAACATGATTTAAAAAAAAAACATAATTACTGAAAAATTTTGCTCGCTCAGTAGTAGCAAATAATTGAATTTGAACCTCCATCGACCAGTCAGGACAATATGAATCGTCACCGCAAGCGTTTTACCACTCGACTACGAGTGCCAAGTAGCAACACTAAGATTTTTCGCCTCTTATGTCATTTCGTCTTAATATGGTGAATTTTATTAAATTCAATACTGGGCGAAATTAGGTTATTTTCTTGGATTTACCATTTTAACGATCGCAGCGCCACTTTAAAATTTTCGGAATTTAGTTTAAGTAAGATAGTTAGTTTCTTTGGCTATAAAAGACCCGTTGTAAAATACAAAATCTTACACAAAAAAACATAAAAATAGTTGTATTTAAATAAATCCACGACCGTTTCTTAGGTATGTTGAATTTATTACTGTTCTACATTTTAGTTTAAAGTAGCAAAATTCCATATAAATCAAACATAAAATTAGGTAAACCATAAAGTTAGTTGGCGGTATGCTAATTGTACATCTGTGCCCAGCCATATGCTTATTTGGCAAACATATGAATGAACGCGATTTTCGCAGATCATTAGCACGTTCATTAAAAAAAATGACTACTTGCATATAATAAAGAACTCGTTCATTCTAGAAACGTGCCGGTATATATTAACAAGCCGATTAAAAACTCATAAAAATTTAATTGACCCCTAAAAGCGAAGATGTGCGCGACTGTCGCTGTTTGGCTAATCTTCTCGTGTCTCTGAAGCAGGTGTCTATCTTTCCCCACTGCTGTGATGAGTCAAAATCTTCATGTGCGCTCAAAGCAACCAGAAGACGTGATTTTGTTCAATGGATTAATGAAGAATTGAACAAAAGCTCGCCATTGACATAGTCGAGTGGCCGACAACCAGTTGACATTTTTATTGACTGTAGATATTAAGATGCCATAAATTAATTTACATTGAATTTTGATGAAAATATTTATTATTTGGGAATACATTTTTTTGTTTTGGCTACAAGAAGCCGGTTTTTTTTTAAAGATAATTTTGAGGGTACGTTACACGAAATCGAATTAGCTCCTTGCGATGCTTCCTACTAATTAACTGCGATGTGCCTACGGCAATTACTCAATTAATCAATTATACTTCAATCAATCAAAAAGCTCTTCAAATGCAATTTATTTTTTGTTACATTTGTGCACCAATGCGGAAGACTCACAAAATAACAGTGTGACTCACAAAAAAAAAACGCGAAAATTTAAAATTTGCACTAATCAAGCCAAACAATTAAAATGATTCGCAAAGTGGTTCTGCAGACCATAAAATTGTTATGAAGATGTCCACCCTGAACAAAAAGACGTCAGACAAGATGGATTAGCGCGTCATCAAAGAATCCGGCAAGGGCGTCTTTTCGGAAAAAATCAGAGATTCGCCTGCTTGAGCTTCGACAAGCTTCATCCTCAATTTGAGTCGTCTCGCCGTGAACTCTGTACATGTGATTTTATATTTACTATAATTCTCAATCGTTTGGCGGCTTGGTTACGCGGTCGACTGATTGTGAGCTTAGCAAACACGCGACATGGACTCAAGTTAAACAAAAAGTTTCTCAGCGACGCGACGCGAAGCGTCAACGAAGACGACGGCGCTGAAGGTCGCCCCTAAATTCAAGTTCGAAACTCCTCAGTTGATGCTTTAAAATATGTTTTATTCTTACTTGTCCATTTGAATTTGCTATATTTCTCACATTTTAATCACATGCTAATCTTTATCGTGCTTTGAGAAGTTATTGGATCAAATTTCTGTCATTAAATTAATTAGATTTCGTGCTTTGTGGCAGTTTCATGCAGAAAAGTTCAAAGTTGGGAATCAGGAAATCAATACGATAGAGTTGAGTAAACAACTTTTTTGTGTGATTTTTTTAAAATTCAAAAACAGTCGAATTTGGGGAAAAGATTAGTCTTTGTTGGAGTAATATTTGTCAAAAACATTTTTCCCCTATTTTTTTAAAGTTAAAAATACTGTTAATATTACTTAGAAAGTCCAATACAATTCCTAAAAAACCAAACCGCAACTCTCTAAATAACTGCAAATTAAAGTGGGCTTAGATCAAACATTTTTTTTAGCGTCGCCGTCATTTTGTTTAAACAAATTAATGTTAGATAGATAAATTAGGGGATTACCATTTCCCATAGATCCCGTGGAGTTTGAATTTAAAATTTGAATTGTTATCTCGGAAAAACGTTAAAGAAGAAAGTGCGAATTCAAACTTCTTGGTGGCTATAAGTCAGGGTTAAATGATGATGGCTGCAAAAATTGACATGCGAATGTTCAAGTATCTAAGCCAGTAAAAGGAATAAACAAAATTATAAAAATTCTTACTTTAAAGTATCGAAATAAATTTTCTTTCACGCATTCACATTAAAACTCCAAAACATTTATTTCACATAATTATTCTTTTTAAAATGACTTATTTCTTAAATTGAACATTAACTTCATCTATCCTATTTTACATGAACTAATAATAATTGTAATAATTGATTTTTTATGTTCATTTGCTAAGAGAAAGAAAACTGTCCATAAGTCATTTAAAAGTATATAAGTCTTTATAAACAACCACTTCAAAAGAAGGTGTGTCTGGTTTTCCTCTTCTTAAAGTTTTTTATTGTTTTTCAAAGCATGAAAGCTCTTTAAACTTTAAAGTTTGTAGCATTCGTGTTTTATGACACCTTTAAGTATGTTTTTATAGCCAATACTCGTGTAATCAGTAGTGACGAAGACCCCCACAAAGACGAAGCTTTTCAATTCGCTGCTTTTTGAGGTCGGGTTTATTAGCAAAAAAAGGAGTCCTTCATGGATTTTATCAACTTTTAATAGCGTATTGACTTTCTGAATTATTGACCCATTTGATTCATTGATGAATAATGCTGCATCTTCTTTAGTTTTATGGCAAATTAGGAGCCATAAAAAGTATAAGAAATCGGGCAGTAGTGAGCTTTTCAAAAGCATGTTTTTTTGCAAGTGGATTTTTATTAGCCGTTGCACCCAGTTTTATTACGGATTTTTTTAAATCTACTTTTGCAAAGCATTAATATAATTTTATCGTTTTTTTTAAATATATAAATGCTTGACTTTTATGACTTTGCATTAAGAATTGATTAAATACTGAATTATCATCGTGTACGTGAAAAAACATCTTTACCAGGTAATAAAAATCAAATCTAAACTACTGAATTCCACATGAAAATTAGCCATTAAAGGCTTTTAAAAAACAGTTGCCACAAAGCCCACTTCATCACCTATAAAATTTAATTTCCTTACACATCCATCCGATTCAATCAATCGAGATGATCATGATTATTCCAACAATTAATCGACAAGTCTTTATAACAAATTTATTAAGTTGTAACTGTCAGTGATTGCCCTTGAAAGCTGGAAGCCGTGGTTTTCGTTCTTTCAGACTTTATTTCTTTTACGTTGGCAAATCTTTGTGGGTTCAAAGTTGCATTATGCGATACTCATCTGAATTGTAAACTTTTTAGAAAAAAACATTTACATCAATGATAAATGCCCTTCAGATCGTGATAACCCAATTTCGAATTAAAGCGAAACTGAAAGAGGGTGGAGGCGGATCTAGAGATTTAACATTTGCCAATCTACATTTTGAAGACTCTTCATTGACAATAAGTTATCCATGTTAATACAGAATCAGCGATTCAACCATTCTTGAAAATTAATGCTGTCAACATCATGCTGTGATGTGACCTTCTGAGTTTTGTGGCAAATATAGCAAAAAAGAATAATTTGTTACTTCAGCGTCGACGCGTCGTATTTCCTCAGACTGCTGCGCACATTAGCGAGCGTAATTCGTTGATTAATATAAATATAAATAGAAAGTTCAATAATTGTTGAATTCGTGTTAATTGTATGTGATGATGACTGACAAAGGTCACTTGGCATGATTGAAAAGCGTAGTCAGTATGTGAAAATCCATGCATCAGGAAGATTGAATTAAAATGTCAATGAGTACATTAGTTGTTTCACTTAATTCATTCAGAAAAACTAGTTAATGGTCAGACAACTTCAATGCTGACATGACACAATTTACGCCAAAGATTTAAGAATTGAATTAATTCCTATAGGAATCGGTTCTTGTCAGCCAAATTGATTTATGGAAGTGCTTCTTCAAGTGATTCAGCCAGCTAGATGGTCTATTGAAATACCACTCCTTGATATGGCTGTACAGTTTTCAGATTACAACTGGCAGACAGTATAGCAACAAACCTGAAGACTGAAGAGATCGTGCAGCTTTCAAGCGTCTATGTTAATTTGGCGGTGAGCTTTTTTGACAGGAACACATCTAATAAAATTTACATGACAATAAGGCAAAGGAAAAAACTATCGGTGTGATTTTCCACGCCGTTCTTCGGTTAGATGGCTTGACAGTGAAATTGATGAACTGTTTGGAAGAGCTTCAATGCAGAGACAATGTTGAACATCAGTGAATATCAATTTGAGATTTTGATTTAGTGATCTGTGGTTCATTTGTGTTGTATTTATTTTATTAATCCAATTTGTCAACAACACTTTTTGAGATAAGCTGCGACAGATCTGAAGTAGAAATGTTACACTTGATTTACCATATATTGAATGTTCTGGTTCAAGCTATTTCCGTTTGAAATTATTTGTTTTCGCCTTGATATTCACATTTATTTGCGATCATTTAATGTATTATCACAGTCAAACAGAAGCACAAGATTTCCAAATTATAGATGCGATTGTTTCTGGTTTGGCCAATATCGATTTAAAAAAGAAACTATAAAATACATAGTAGTGGGTTGTATTTCTGAAGAACGTTCTGAAATACTTAAATAATAAGCACGACCGCACCATTTGACTTTATACATCAGAAAAAAATCTAGAAACTTGTCAATTCGTTATCTGGATAATATCATCCATTTGCATTAATTTTCATGAGTTCATAACCAACCCGCAAATATGTCACACAACTCCATTGATTAATGGCCGCAAAAAGGCCAAACTTTTCATCCGCATTTCTAAAATCCATGTTCCTAATCTGGACAAAATGAAACTCGCAAAAAAGTCCTAAATGGATCAGAACGTTCCATAAAATACTGTATGAGAGTTTTGTGAACTGCATTTTTATCGCCTCCTCCATATGCCAGCAGATTTGTCGACAAACTCGATAAAAAAAAACAAGAACAAAACAATCAAACCAAACAATAATCCAAGCAAATTTCCCATGAATTATTGTTGGAGGCAAATTGGAACAAAGCAAAACACGAATATGACGAGGATTTGGTCATTTTGAATAATTGGGGGTGATAAAATCGATCGGAGTTTTTGGATGACATGTCTAAACTGACATCAACTTGGTCGCCCACTGTCGGAATGTCATTGAGAGGAAGAAGCCAATTTCAGTGGTGTGTTTGTTTAACAGTTTAATGGTTTTATTTAACTATTCGGCGGTGGATTCGCGTGAAGCGTGGGATTGGCACGCCTCAATTATCTGTCCACAGTTGGCGAGAATATTTACATAGAGACTTCCTAATTGGTTTATCTCAGACATTATTGTGGGAATTGCCATAGAATTGCATCGTTAAATTGAGTTAGGTCGAAATAAAAGTGCAAGTGGATGCCATACACTTATATAGCGCGATCTTTGATATCAAATTACTACTTCTTTTTTTTTTTTGTTTATGTTTTTTACTTTATAACCAATTTTATGTTTTGTCGGAAAAGTTTATTCAAAATAAAAACGCTTAATTTTAATAAAAATATATTAATTCCATTCCCAGATGTTGATAAACTTTTATCTGTATTTGTTTCTTGGAAAGTGACATTACTTTCCTTGGAATAATTCCAATCCCAGATGTTGATAAATGTTTATCAGAAATTGTTCATTGGAAAGTGACATTACTTTCCTTGGAACAAATCCTGATAAAAGTTGATCAACATCTGGGAATGGAATTGTTTGAAGTAGTCGCTAAAGATATAGCTTAATCCGGGATTTCCGTTCCATTTCACTAGGAGGAGCACTTTTCCGTCGGCCTGTTTGTAACAGTCCAAAATGCATTCCGGTTCGTATGCCACGACATTGTTGACAGCCATTTTCAATCAAAGAATATGTTAACTCACTAAAAAAGGAATCATCAATAAATGTGATACAGAAATTATGACAATTATTACACTTTTTAATTGCAGAAAATACTCGAAATTCTATATCGTTCGCTTTTTAATGCTTCACTTTCTAGCAGCATCCTGAAACTAAATAATAATTTAATAATAACAAAAAAAATTCATTTTAATTTGATTTTGCAAAGTTATAAAACACAGTTATTTATTATTTTCGTTTAAATGTTATGAATATTTTGTGTAAAAAATGAAGAAAAAATCGTTATTGAACGGTAACATTAAAAGTAAGCAATGCTTCAATTTTGATAATGCGACATATAAAAAGCAAAAATTCTTAGCCTGATTGAATTTTTAGTATTAATTCAAAATAGTTAGATTCATCTAAGCATATCATTCCATATCAATGATACGATCTTGGGTTGTTTTCTAGGATGTCTCCAGCAATGACATTCGTTTTATTTAATTACTGCGTTAAGACGATAATATTCGCATCATTCGACTAATTATATACAGACTGAGATGTAGCCATACCGAAGGCAACACTGATTCTGAATGTCAAGAGTATCCGTCTAATAATCCTCGAATATCGATCTAATTTCTAATCAATTCATTTCATTTTTGATTCGACCATTTTATTCCTAAAATATTCAAGGAAATTACCAGAAATCTAAAGACAAGAGACACTAAAAACATATAACCGTGGATAAGGCTACAAGTTCAACACACATTTCTCTCAGTCGCTGGTATGCAAAAAAAAACATGAGATGAGGCGACCTATGATCGCCACTTTGGCACAAGTCAAGGTCAGGTTTGATAAGCAGTTATCTTTTCTGTAATTTATGCGTTCATCGACAATAACAATATATTAAGCTAAATTCTCGCAATAAAAATGAACACCAAAATGTGAACGTTAGTATGCAAATGAGGCTGGCTTCGATAAGCCACACAGTTCGATCTTTTAAAATGCCGCATACGAATTTGACCGGAAATAATTTGTAAGCTTTTCTGAGCTTACAAAGTTCTACAATTTTTTATGTATTTGTAACATTTTCTTTTTGCAAAGAATAATGGTTCTTTTAGCTCACTAATTGATGTAAATTGATTTAACTTATTCCATTCTGTCGATAATGTTTTGACATACTTTTTATCAATAAATCAATTTTAAAAACTTGA
>JANSTS010006781.1:0-17451 GCA_026546915.1 Sylvicola fuscatus
TATGTTATTATGCTTTATGAAGCGTGTTCCAGCAATGAAAACACATTTACAGACGATGGGATATTAACGACGATATGCCGCTAAAAATGTTGAGCCGTGCATTTAGACGTTCCTATAAATTCGAATTTACTGATGCACATTTTCTTACTGCGCCTATACTATAAGTAAATATACAGTGGTATTTGTATGTTGAATTAAGCAGCTTGATGTTTCAGCTTAAGACGTACTTGAGCTCAGTGATGCCATAATAACCTTTTTAGGCTAGATTTAGCCATTTTTCAAATCGTTTAAACATTTTTATCAAACGATTTTTGCTTCTTTTTTCTTAAAAAAATATGTTGTAATTTATTTCATATTTATACAAAAATACATAAACGATATTTAATCGTTACAATTCTTTATCAATTTAACATGATTTGAAAATTTAAAGTAAATTCTAGGTATCTGTCAACGTGATTAGTATTGCCATAATTTTTAAACATGCTAGTTAAGAACTTTAAATAGAGCTGACTGTAAATTTGAAAAAATCCGATGGCAGCACTGGCGCTGAGCTGTGAGCGTCGCGCTCAATTACGCGACTAGACGGTCGCTCTGCTCCCATGCTTCGGCGTCTCAACTACAGCGTAATAATTAGTACTGACGTGTATTAAATAAGTTAAAAACATAAATTAGCTGCACAAGTTGAGTTTTTGATATGGGGCCAATGTTTTACGACTGTTTTATCTCTGAAAAAAAACCAAACCAAAAAAGTGGTAATCGGGATTGGGGACATCCGTGGCACCACCGTAGTCATACACCAGCCTAAACTGCGTAACCCCAACGCATGTGTGAACTGTGATGTCGCGTCATCTTCAAGGTGTAGACTGTTTAATTATACGCAGCCAGTAAGTAGTAATATGCATATGTACACTTAACACTACATTGTTAGTTTGTTCTACATACAAATACACGGTCATGAGTGGACTAATTGATCGCGATGTACGTATACGTCACAGCCACAGCTGCCAGTCTTCAGCTTCACGCAGTTAACACTTGAGTGCGGCGGTATTGGCGTGTCCGCACACGAACGCTGCGTGTGTGTGCGGCGAATGTATGTAATTTGTAAAGCAGAGCGGTAAATGGTAATGCCGAGAGCGGCAGAGCTGAGAGCTGGCATTCGGCGTCGCCAGCGTCGCCGCGCCGACTGTGTAAGTGTATAGGCAGCGAATGTGATGTTCGGCGCGCGGCTGCAGTATTCTGTTCGGTTTTGCTGTGTGAGGTCGGCCACTAGCCGTGTCATGTGTGATCGTCGGAAGTATACGTTTACCGTTGAGCTGCTATAGGATATATTCAAGAAACGCATTGTGTTTTGCGATTTTATTTATTTCATCCAACGGCAACACTGCGTTAGTATTTCTTACATTGCAAATAAACAGAAAAAAGACACGTTTTCAATCCACATGAAAGTAGATCTCTGATATATGAAAGTCGTGGTAATAGTTTTGGGCTGTGAAAATCTGTTTCGTGAACCCTAACCAGTTTTCTTTTCTTGCAGAATGCCACCCAAGGAATACAAATTGTGGATTACCTGTTTCAACACAAAAAGTGATAATGTGAATATATTCTAAAATGTGTAGTGAACTGTCTCAAGCCAAGTGAAGAATTTGTAAGACAAAAGTCCATCCACAAGATTACCATTCTCTAGTTTTCCGATGGTATTTAGTAAAAATTAAAGGCAAATTGAAGTGCGTAAACGTGTGTGTACAGATGCGCTTGTAGCGTGTGCTCTTAATTTCGCGTATTATTTAATAGCGATGATGGTTTCGGTTTTGTGTATGCCTAGTGAGAAGATGTAGTAAAAAAATGCAATAAGTAAAAGTAAATAGTCGGGCGAAAAAGCAAATAAAATAATAAAAATATACGATCAGCATTTGTGTCTGACAAATGTAAAGAAAAAATAATATAAAAAGCAGCAAATATTTGCCCAACTACACAGGCACAGATCCCATAAATGAGAAAGAAATTCTGAGTTTCTTATGTACATATGCATACAGTTGCAAGTGACACAACTACAGTGAGATAATGAGAAGCGAGAAAATGAGACATACAACGTGTCGAAAAGAGGCGAACCGACACACCGAAAGTATTGCGTTTGACATTTAAAAATCAACAAAAATCCCATAAAATATAACTGAAATCTTAAAAGCGAGTGGAATTTCTGCTTTGTTGTGCGACTTGTGAAAATCAAGTCAAATCTCTATGTACACACATAATACATAAAAAATGTTAACTGCTTGTTATTTATGCAAAACAAAACTAAGATAGTGTGAATTATAAAAAAAAAAGGTGTAAATAAGTTGATGTGAAAAAAGAAATTCAGTTATTACTAAAGTAAACAAGAAAGGATTAAAATGTATCCAAATGCGGGAATAAACGCGGCCGCCGTCGCTGCTCGCCATCCGGTAAGTGCCAAACCAGAACCATTTATTCTATGCTTAATAAAATCTGAATTTAAATTCAACGATTCCCAATTCAGCCCCATTAGTTTTGTAAACTGCATAAGGGGAAAATATTCATTCATGCAGACATTTCAGTGTGTGAAATCTACGGATGTGTGCTGTAAATGCGGGAATGCGTGCGTATAAACGCTTTTAACACATGCTCGTGTACATATGTGTATATTAATTATAATTGATCAATGTTCTTTAATTGTTGATACATTAAACTTTGACAATATGTTTTTTGCATACTTTATGTTTGCATTTTTATCGGTCGGCAGTTGTTTCGAAATGTCTGTTCTTACACTTAATCGCAGAAAATATTCTCAAATCACATCGTCCTTCCTTTTTTATCGGTTTGTTTATAAATTAACGTGCATACATAAACTGTGCATGCGATACATAACTGCTAACTGTAAATTGTAACCCCAAGTGTATGAAACGTGGTCAGGAGTCAGGACTTCCCCCCATTGCCGCTGCGATAAAACATTAGAGTAACAAACACCCACCCTTATCGTATAACTGTATCCATTGTGGTTAATAACTAAATTATGCTCACTAAATTGTTTCCACAGAGAGAGAGCTTGAGAGCGAGAGAATGTGCGTGCATAAATAAAAATGCCGTTATATATATTTATGGTACTTTCAGCGGGCTTTTCATGATATAATTACGTTAACCCATGATAGACTCCCGATTTACCCTGCCTGCCCACATATTTACAGTTTTATCGAAACCTTCAATATTTCGACACATTTATATTATTTATAACTTATTATATCATCTACATATATTTACATATGATTGTGTCGTGTATAGACAATGATAATGTTATTCATATGTCACACATTCAACATTTGATAAAGTAGTTAAATATTTAATTACATTTTCTTTGCTCATTTTGCATATTAAATTGTCATTTACGCGTTTATTTGTACATACAAAAGTTGACAGTTGTAACTTATAATTAATTAAATTGTAATCCACATTCCGAAGCTAAGCGTGATTCACAAATAAAATATATGCTTAGTGTTAAAACTTCAAAACATGCCATTTTATGCTTGTTCCAGCCACAAAGCACATTTATAACATGTTTAACACTTTGAGGCATGGATTCCCTACTCAAAATTCACTGGAAAGTTAAAATTTTACTTATGAAATTCTGTTTTTGAGTTCCCGCTAATTTCATGGTGTCAGTGACATGTCGACAGCCCAACTCAGCCAATCTCGATCAAATTCGTTTTGTTACTTTCGGATTTCAATTGACTGTGGAAAAAGCATTGTTCTGTGTGCCATGCCATGTAGGTTCATATTATGTACATAAGCATGGAATATGTGGCTAGCAACTCCAGTTTATATGATCTTTTTCCCAGCACGCATTTATTGGGGTGGTTCTCTTTGTCAAGCGGCAATATGTAGATTGTAGGTACACACATAGTAACTGTAATCTGTTACCTAAAGGCTGAAGGTATGGGTCCCTTACCGGCGCGCCGAGCTCAACTGTCACCTGGCCTTCACGGCACAATCCCCGCCGTTTATTTTACTGTGCGCTTGACTTTCAGCAATAATTTCTAGGGATTAGTTTAATTGTTCGGCGGCCCCCTTTCTGAAGGTTTTCCGTAAATACGTGAGCATAAAATGCTTCATTTTTACATCGACATCATTTAGAGATTGTCACAATTTCCATGTAGGTAGGCACACATTTATGGATGCCATATTCACCCTTCGCATGAGCGGCTGTAAGCAGATAAGCAACAAACAGCACATTTGTACCTTCAGCAACACCGGTCACAACCAATGCCATGAGAGGGTGGTTTTAACTGTGCCGATCCTAAATCTCCTGACGTCCATGTTTCACTGCTCCTAGGGATTACAATTTTTGCTAAATTCATTTTACATTCTGTACGAAGTTAAAATTTGGTGAAAACCTCGTGATTATGCCCGCAGGAGAACAATTCAGAATAACTCAATGAAACTATAATGTTGTTACACATTTGTTTGCTGCTGCCAGTAGCTTATTATCACGCTCATTTAATATTAATTATGCTATTATTTGCATATATCGTCCATGACTGAAAGCGCCTGTTCACATATATTTGCCCGCGTGTTAATTGTAAATTGACAATAAACAACATACGCGCGCTTTACGCATTTTTTATTGCTATCGTATGTGCACGCATGGGTGACAGTAGGTGCAGTGTTGCCAGATTGCGGATGTTGTGGTGGTGGCGGCTGGTAAGAGCCGGTCGGTCCGGTGAACTGTTACATTAATTCTATGCTAAAGGCGACTACTAATGGTTAATGGCCATTAGAAGTGTAGTCAGATGATGTAGATCGCACAGCCAATTTAATTGCCAATTAACAAACTGTTTTTTTTTTCTACGCCAATGAAATGCATAGTCCTCGCCACAGAGTCCTGTTGATATTTAGTAATTTCTTTTTCAAAAACGACACAAAATCAAGCCGTAAAGGTACAAAAGAAATATTTTCAATCAAGCGACCATTTCTTTAAGGTTTTGCCCAATTTCTTAATTTTTGCGATTTGCAAACCAAAAATGTAATGGGGTTTTAAGTGTTCGGCTTTTTTACTTTGATTTAAAAAATCAGCTTATATTGCAATTAAAAATGTGTTTCATATATTTTGATCGAGTATTTTACGTTAATACTTAACTACAAAGTTTTTAAGCTAAATAAAACAAATTCAGTAAAAATATAATTTAAAAATTAACTAATAAGGAATGTCGTTTGTTAAAAAAACAATCTTGGATGAAAAGAATACGTTTTTGCTTGTAAACTATTGAATTTAAAATTATTTAATTTATTTTAGTAATCTTTACTATTTTTTAAGAAAGTTAAAGTGCTGGTTTTTGGATCAAGTAAATTTCGGTCAATTTTGGGTTTCCAAAAAAAAATGTCGCTGAACGCTTACAATTTGCAACTGTATGAAAATAAACATTGTTGATTGTTGACACATTTAATCGGATTTTTATTGGTTTAAATAGCTGACCCCCGCACGTGTCAACCGACAGCAATTAAACATAAATCAATATATGCGCATACATGGGGCCAACCCCATCCCACAAAGTTATTAGCAACTAAATTCACACATCGTATGCATATAGTAACGGTGGTGTTTATTATTTGTACAATGTGGCTACATACGAGTACTTATGTGTATAAATAATTCGGCGAGCATTAATCGCATATTTTAAACGTGTGTGCATGCACATATATCGGTGAACCGCACAATGCTTATAGCTGTAGGTACGTGGCCAAATGAGGTAAACTGCCAATAGTAATTTATAATAATAATTGTGTGTATCCTCCACCCAAAACCTGTAATTGTCGGTTAGTTGTGCAAACTGTTGTACAACATTATAGCGTGTAACAAACAATGTCGTTTTGTTTTATTTTACAGTTGACCACGAAAGTGTTTGTTTATTGGGACTCCCCCTCCGCCCACCCAGTCGCACCCCCTCCCCCCTACCTCACCGCACCCCGTTCTGTTCTGTTGGGGCTCATTAACAGTTAGACCGAATCGACATTGCCCATGGGTACAGGGAATTACGTTGCAGCGCACTCTCCCCAGTCCCCATTCGTGTCTGCGATAGTGCAGCCACTGGCTGAATGGAGGCGCTTCCGAATTTGCATCGAAAGCAATTTTCGTTTAATAACCTCTTGCGTGCCGCCACAGAAATAAATTATTTCAACTATTTATTGAATGTTAACGGTGACCGAGCTAAATCAATTATTTAGATAGACCTCGATTCTCCTTCATGCATTAGTCGATTACATTTGTGTACAAAATGGCAGACAATTCTGTAAATACGAATCCTTGTAGGATTATGTTCAAATTACTAAAAGTTATTTTTGTTGTTGTTGCAATTTCCAGGGTCCTCCGCAGCCAACGCAGCCATTCAAGTTTACAGTTGTGGAAAGCTGTGACAGGATAAAAGAGGAGTTTAATTTTTTACAAGCTCAATATCACAAGTAAGAATTCAATTCGAGAAATAAGTTGCTTTTGCTTGTAACCTTGAAATCTTATTAAACGTTTGTCTTGTTGCAGTTTAAAGTTGGAATGCGAGAAATTAGCACAGGAAAAAACCGAAATGCAGCGACATTATGTCATGGTAAGAAGAGACTCTTAAACTCAAACTCGTCAAGGTTTATATTCATTAATTTGACTTTACTTTTAGTACTACGAGATGTCCTACGGCCTTAATGTGGAAATGCACAAACAGACGGAAATTGCCAAACGTCTCAGTAACATCATCGGCCAAATAATTCCATTCTTGCAAGCCGATCAGCAGCAGCAGGTCGCGTCCGCAGTCGAGCGCGCCAAACAAATTACCATGACCGAACTTAATGCCGTGATTGGAGTAAGAGTTTTATATTTAATCGCTGTTTTAAAGTAGCTGTATTATGCTAATTTGTCATTATTTTCTGTTGGTACAGCAAATGCATGCACAACAACTACCATCAGCGGCAGCAGCCGCCGCAGCAGCAGCCGCTGCCGCCCACGGTGCTCCACCGATACCCATCGGTATGCCACATCCAGGAGGTCTGGCACCAGCTGGTCTAGCCGCAGCCGCCGCCGCAGCGGCTGCGTCATCTGCCGGTGGAGGCAGTGGTGCACCAACTGGCCCATTAGGAGGACAACATCCCTTAGCAATTCTGAATAAAGCCGACATGCATCGTCCCGATGATGCGAAAAGTGCCAGTGGCCTGAGTGTGACCGATGATCGCCACCGCAACTCAATTTCACCAAGTGATAGAGAAAAATATCGACCACGGTCGCCTGACACACATGATTTGAAGAAAGTGAAGAAAGAGGAAAAAGATCTGGGCCACGTAAGTTTACAATTTAAATGTTGCCATCAACACTTTTTAAAACTGAAATTCTTCTTTGACACAGCAATCTGACGGTGAAAAGTCAGACCAGGACTTAGTAGTAGACGACGCCTCAGAAATTAGTCCAATGAGCCCTATGCCGCTGTCCGCGTCCTCAGCACATCAACAGAATCGCGACCAACCACCATCACACAACAGTAATGGCAGCTCTGCCGGAGGCGCAAACGGAAACAGCAATGGCACTGCATCGCCTAGAGAAAATGGAGCAATGATGATGAAGAAAATGGAACAGGATCGAATGGGGCTAAGTGGCGGTGTAGTGGGACCACATTCTCCTCGTTCGGGAACCAGCTCAAATGCATCAACACCATCGTCGAACAAAAAAATGGAAGACAAACCATCGACGCCCGTGGCAAAATCAGTCACACCGACAAACTCAAATGGAATGGGCGGAAGCGGCATGGGTGGTGCGCCTCCACCATCCGGCGCAGGCAGTCTTGTGAAATCGGTGGCCAAGCCTCCACTTTTGAACGCAGCGTATCCTCATTACCTGGGTCCACTGAACGGCGCGGCGCCACATGATTTGCAAGCCTACGCGGCGGCAGCAGCCATTCACAATAATTTACCACCTGGATTAAATAATTATCCACGTGCCCCACTTCAGGTTGGATTTGATCCACATCCTCAAATGAGAGCACCGTTGGGTGCGCCTCCGCCTTCGATGGCCGGAGCTGGAGGAGGAGCGCCTCCTGGTTCCATACCCGGCGGAAAACCGTGAGTTGTTTGTATATTCTTTTGTGCATTTACATTGCCAAAAAATTGGTTCTGTCTTAAAAGTTCTTGCCCGTGATATTCTGGTTGTCTAATGTTGTGTATTTTGTTGTTGTTTCTACAGTGCATATTCATTTCACGTGAGCGCCGATGGTCAAATGCAACCGGTGCCCTTTCCGCCAGATGCGTTGATTGGTCCAGGAATACCACGCCATGCGCGACAAATCAACACACTAGCGCATGGCGAGGTGGTGTGTGCTGTTACCATCTCCAATCCTACCAAATACGTGTACACCGGCGGCAAGGGATGCGTCAAGGCTTGGGACATCTCACAACCAAACAACAAAAATCCTGTCTCACAGCTAGACTGTCTACAGCGTGACAACTACATTCGATCGGTGAAGTTACTTCCTGACGGACGGACGTTAATTGTGGGTGGCGAGGCATCCAATTTAAGTATATGGGATTTGGCAAGTCCGACGCCCCGCATCAAAGCCGAGTTGACGTCAAGTGCTCCAGCTTGCTACGCATTGGCCATCTCGCCAGACTCAAAAGTCTGCTTTTCATGTTGTTCGGATGGCAATATCGCCGTCTGGGACCTGCAAAATCAGACCCTGGTCCGACAATTTCAGGGACACACCGATGGCGCCTCGTGTATTGATATTAGTGCTGACGGTACAAAACTTTGGACAGGCGGTCTTGACAATACAGTACGATCGTGGGATTTGAGAGAGGGCAGACAACTACAACAACATGACTTTAGCTCGCAAATCTTCTCGCTGGGATATTGCCCCACTGGCGAATGGCTGGCTGTGGGTATGGAGAATTCGAATGTGGAGGTCTTACATGCCACGAAGCCGGACAAGTATCAGCTGCATCTACATGAAAGTTGCGTGCTTAGTTTGAAATTTGCTGCTTGTGGTAAATGGTTTGTATCAACTGGAAAGGACAATCTTCTTAATGCTTGGCGGACACCTTATGGAGCTTCCATCTTCCAGGTACTTATCCTAAATACATTTAAACTGGCATGATTACAGTCGGCACAGTTTTATTAAAAAAAAAAAAAATTTGCTTCTTGGCTCAGTTTGCAGTCACTAACGTCTTTTCTTCATTTATTTTCAGTCTAAAGAATCCTCTTCTGTGTTAAGCTGCGATATTTCGGCTGACGACAAGTACATCGTCACCGGATCTGGTGACAAAAAGGCCACCGTGTACGAAGTCATCTATTAGAAATAGAACATCCCAGAATGATTAACCATTAAGATTTTCTACATTTTTAATTGAAGATTGAAATCGTAGAGTGAAAACAAAGACCTACTTAATGAGATTATTGTTATAACCCTTCAAATCAGGTTGAATCAAGGTCGGCCAAGATGAGAAAAAAAAACAAACAATTTAAATGATTATTAAAAAAAAAAACACAAAAATCTAAAAAAACAAAATTAGTGATTTTTAAATGTGCTTTGTAAATTTTTTTATTACTATTATTAGTTAAAATTACTTAAAGATAATTAATATTAATTACTTTCGTTTAACTCTATATTATTATTAGGTATAACGTATAAAGAAATGTATATTTTTCCTCCACAAATTTGATAAAGCTCCACACTGGACGTGCGCTTTGTTCAGATTACGAAAAAAGGATTTATTAAAAGCAAATTTAAAAAATTTAAATTAGTTTTAAACGACAGAAAGAACACGCATTCAAAACTGTAAAATAAATTCTCGAATAATCGAAACTATAAAGAAAAATCCCTTTGACGTTTAATTAAAAATTTATTGTTTTCAGAACAAAAACTGGTAAGTTTTTCTATATTTTACGGAATTTGTCTATTCATTCGCTGTTCTCTCCGCGTTGCGATTTTTTTATTTACACTTTATTATTATGTAGGCAATTATAAAAAAAGGATATGGTATGTAAATTTTTATTAAGCTGCTTGTTTTAATCCTGAATATAAAATGATTGCATCGAATATTGGTCCTGTGACTAGTGAGTAGATGAAGCCGATAGATTCGTCTGCTAAAAGGAAAAAGTTTAAAGAAAATTGTTGATCAATATTCACTTGAGTTATCCAAAAATGTTGCCCACTAACCGGTGAATGATGATCAATCAGCAGTTTTCCTTTCATTGGTGACAGTTTCTTGTTTCTAGGATGTTGAGTGTACGGACTGGTTGAAATTGTCTTCACTTCAGCGGATGGAGTTATAAATGCTCCAGGACAATTTGGCAGCAATTTGCTGTCTTCAGCCTTTGTTGTCGACACGCTCTTCCAATCCGTAAACTGACGTCGTCCGATTTGCGTTGTTCGTCCTTGCGTCAAGACCTTCACGTTGGCTGTAAGCCATGGTGGGGTCGACCCGACCATAGGTTGAGCCGGCAAGGATGGTGCATGCAAAAGTCGTGGACTAATTGAATAGAGATGCGGATATTCTGCTCGCTGTCGGGCGGGTATGTGAATGGACTGCATGCTGAAAAGGATTGCAGATTTGTTAAGGCGTGTCGAGGAGTTGTTATCTAGGAAATACTTTTGTGTTTTGGGCGTAATGTGTTGCTTCGGTGGGACGAACACTAGAGGGGAAAATCGTCGACGCCGCGTATTGTTCAGGTTATGCGCAAGAGGATCATCAGTTGGCGGTGGTGGTGACGAGTCAGGATCGCCGTCGATTTCTGGTTGGTCATCTGGTTCGTTACACTGTAGTGTTGGTGACGGCGCCTGTACTCGCATGCCAAAACTGATGGCTTTCTGTGGTTTGGTAGGCTTTAGTTGCGATTTTTGTTGAAGATACAATTTGAGAGAGTTCATGTTTAATGGATGCTCTCGGGACAGCTGATGCGAAATGTGGTTATTGATAGGATTTCGTTTGTTTTGGTTGTTGTCTTTTAGAACGTCGTCAACCTTGTACCGGGATGATCCTGCAATAACCAAAATTGACAAATTTGCAATAACTAAACAGTAACATATTACGTACCCATTTTAGTTGGTCCATTTTCGTTAGTCTGCAGATTCTTTGAAGTTCCACTGGCTCCACTGCGACGCCTTGCATCCATCAGTAAGGGATTCTGCCTGGCTTGTTGCTCAACCTTACTCTCGAGCGCACGCAAAAAATGGATATCAAAATGTTCTCGAGTAAACAACAAATGAACCAATAACTGATCAGCGGTAGGACGCTGATTGCCATCCATTCGCAGGCAACTGCTTAGAAAGTCTAGCTGGTCCCGTGTCCATCGTGGAAACAGTTTTTCCAAACCAATTGCTGGCTTAAACTGCGTTGGTATCAAAGAATGCATGATTTGATTTCGGGCAATCAGGGAGCGATGCTGTGAGGTCGGTGCGCCTAAGACTCGGACAATTTGATGCAGTTGGTCTATGTCAGAATCGCCAGGAAAAAGCGGCTCTCCGGTCATCATTTCAGCGTACAAGCAGCCCAATGCCCAAACGTCAACTTCTTTGCCATATTGGGGATCACTTACGAGTAACTCTGGCGAACGATACCAACGTGTCGCCACATATTCCGTCAGCGGTTCTTGTGGATCGGATATTAAACGGGCAAATCCAAAATCGCACAGCTTGACAACACCCAGTTTCGACACTAGCACATTTTCTGGCTTAATGTCTCGATGAATGACTTGATGTTTGGAGTGCATAAAGGTGAGGGCACGCAACACTTGGAAAATGTATTCGCGAGAACGTTCAGCTCCAAGTCCTCGAGACGAATTACCCATGCTTGAAGAAGCCTCGTCCAACTCCTCTAAGACCGTGCGTTCCATATACTCGAAAACGAGGAAGTAACGTCTCTTTCTTCGGAATACTTCAATCATGCTAACAAGATTGTCATGGCGTAGTTTCTTAAATTAAAATAAGGCAATTATTTTAGGGATCTTACTTGAGCTTCGTAAAAATAATACAAGAACATAATTTACCTTTAACATTCGAATTTCTCTGAGTGCCATTTTTTTGACTATCGGATCGTCTTCCGTCTCAAGGAACTTTTTAATGGCGACAAGTTGTCCTGACTCACGATGCCTGCATCGCATCACGAGGCCATAGGACCCTTCACCGACCACCGCTAGGACATCATATTTTTCCATCTCGCACTATTTTTCTAATGTCTAAATTTCAATTAAATTCTTCTAATAACTCCAACAAACGATGTTTTGCGTAAACGCGCATTGTCCTTGCAGAATGTTACCTTCTGACGTGAGTGCACCAACTAAAAGCAGATAAGGATGACTATAGCCCCGTCAACCACCTCGGATATTGTTTTTGTTTGATTTACCATTAGGTTGATGTGCACCCTTTTTAACCCAACGATCAATAAGTCACGATTTGCATTTTTTTGTTATGTTTTGCTTCCAGTTATTTTAAGACTTGATGTAGAAGCTGATATGGTGGGCGTAACGGTTCATAAAATCTTTTCCTTTTTTCTTCGACAATACAACTACTTATTTTAATGTGATTTACAAATTTTATATCTAACTAAAACATTTAAATCAAGCAACAAATTGGTTTTAGCGATATGTATTTTTTTTGAAAACTTTAGTTTGATTTTATTCTTTTGTTGCACCTAAATTTTACACATTTTTTAATTATACCAAATTATTTAAGCTTTAACTAGGGAAAGGTTACATTTTATAGACTGTTTGCAGTTCGAAAACTGGAGAAAGACCACAACTAACATAAAACGATTCACGCTGTTGTTATGAGCCAACTCATTGCCATAGCAACACTGTTCTATAGCAAGTATTTCACTAATAATTCACATACAATCAACATACATGGAAGGCTTTTGTCACATAAAAAAAATTCCATTCCCACTAATTATTACTTTAATGAATAAAATAAACA
The DNA here is from genome assembly GCA_026546915.1 of Sylvicola fuscatus. Lineage (NCBI taxonomy): Eukaryota > Metazoa > Arthropoda > Insecta > Diptera > Anisopodidae > Sylvicola > Sylvicola fuscatus. Next base: position 12,945 of record JANSTS010006781.1, read on the forward strand.
ACAATTTTATAGTTGTGTTACGAACACACCAAACAATTATTGATTGGCACATTATAAACATGAATATTTATTAATACTTATAAACAATAGGCAAATAATATAAAAATTATTATTCCTTAATGGGGAAAAGTTCCTTAATCTTGGGCAGAAGCGCTTCCAGTTGAGTTTTGTAAACGTCTGACACCTTATTTTCGCCATAAACAGTAACAACATTCTCGTCCATATCAATTTCATACTTGACGCTGTCAATGTGAAAGGCCATTACGTTCGGCTCTGGATATTTGAACGCGTCTTTGGGAATACTAAAAAAATCTTCGACTAATTTTTCGAGGCCGGATTTAGTGAAGCGCGGCTTTTCAGGCGCCGCAACTTGTCCAACGAACTCAGACTGCAAGAGCGCACCAAACAGAGCGTCCGCATGCATGTCAGTTATGGGTGTGGCCTGCCATTCAACTTCAATGATGTGACTCCGTGGATTTAGCATGAGATCGACACAGTCAAAGATCCGCCACTGATTAGCCCCAATTTTATCGATAATGTTTAGCTTTCCGCAATTGTTATGCAAAGCGAAACGATTAATCTCCTGCTCCAGGGCCCTAGCAGTTCCATTCCAGTACAAACTTTGACGTTGTGTGACTGCTGATTGCATCATTTCAGTATGCTCTAAAAAGACAAATTTAATGTAGTTTACTGTAAACTCGCACATGCTCAAGCAACATACTTGACAGATCAGCTGGATCTAGGATGTGATACTTGAAATCTCTTTTTACGAGAACCCCCGAGAGACGGTTTCCCTGCATCGGTTTCTGCTCAGCCACGGTTCCTACTACTTTAGCAGTCTTTTCTCCACGGAACATCAATTGCACGGCATGAGTGTTGCGAGGATTGTAAAATGTGATTTTTGTGTTTGGCTCAGCGGATTCCCACTCTCGCTGCAACGCCGACTTAAGACGACTCATCTCGTTCTGTTCGCCATGTACCAAAATGACGTGGGACGGTCGCAACAGTCGAATAAACTCACTGGTCTGTTGATAGTCCGTGTGTGCAGAAAATGAAATGTAATCGACAGACATTTTGAGCGGCAACTTCTGACCAGACATGGTCATAATCTCTTCTGGTTCGCTTAAAATAGTCTTGGCCAATGTACCTTCAACGCAATATCCGGCTATAATGACTCCATTTTTGGGATCAGTACACCACGTCTCAAACAGCTCGCGTGATAGTCCACTCTGCATCATGCCAGGTGAAGCCATAACAACACAGGGCCCAATGTCCTCAAAATGGTCAATTCCCTAAAATAAAATAAATTATTTAGTCATTTATCGCAGCAGCGTAAAACCAAAAACGTACCCGCAAATTCGATATGTGTCGGAAAACAAATGGATTGTTGACTGCGATCTGTCTCCTAATCTTATCATTCATGGCATTAATGTACGTCTGATAAACAGCCATGCACTTCTTGGCCAACGAGGACGCATAGTAAATAGGAATTTCGTGCAAATCCGGATTTTGACTCCAAAACTCATCCAATATGAGCAGCAACTCTTGGGCTCGGCCGAGAGCAAAAACAGGAATCAAGCAGCGACCGCCCTGGGTAACAATCTTCTGCACCAATGTTGTGAATCTGCTCTCTCGATCCTCCCGCTTTTCGTGAATATGTGTGCCATACGTTGATTCTGTTATTAAAACATCAGGACGCATGGTTGGAATTTCAGCTGCCATTAAATGGCGATCTTCTTGACGCGAAAAATCACCAGTGTACAAGACCTTCACGCCAGCAATTTCAATCATAAACATTGCTGCTCCCAAGACATGTCCAGCATTATACGCCCAAAAGTGAACTCCCAAAACGTCACGCTCCTCATGAAAATTGATTGTTTCAATTTTATCCATGGACGCCTCCAAATCAGCTTCAGTGTAGAGCATTTGTTCTGTGGCTATATTTGAGACCTTTATGTAATCAGACAACATCCAGCGATAGATGGCTTTCGTGGCGTGGGTCATGAAACAGCGGCCCTTGAAGTTGGTCTTTTGTAAAAACCATGGCAATGCGCCACAGTGATCCAGATGGAAATGTGAAATGAAGAGCAAGTCAATTTGATCAGCCTCAATCAGATCAACGAATGGCAAGGCATCCATGCCACTGAGGCCGGGGTGAATTCCACAATCCAGCATAATTTTCTTCCCCTTGAACTCTAGTATTATGCATGAGCGACCCACTTCCTGACCGGCACCGCTACAAATTTAGGCATATAAAATGCGTCCCATTAGTAAACATAACCTAAAAATTTTGGAAAAATTTGTTTCACTTACAGTGGCCGGATAAGTAGCAAATCATTTTCTTCCTCAGGTACAACTATGTTTCCAGGCATTTTGAAAATTGTCTTGCTATTTGTTAAAAACTATTAAAACGTTTACAAATAATTGGAAGTGCTTGTTTCAAACATAAAATCAACTATAAACATTAAACAGATCACTCAATCGAAATATGCGGTTAATGTTTATATATGTTAATATTCGATTCGAGTTTCGAGAATATAATGATTGATGACTTGTGAGCATAGCGATATTCCTTACATCATCCTGTTTTCTGTTATGTTGCGGCATTCAATTGCTCAATGTAAACATTCTTCAGATAATAATTTGCTTTAGTCAAAAACGATTTTTTTTATTATTCAAATGATTATACAATTATTTTGAATGTGTTAAAGTTAAGTCGAGCATTTTTTATTTAAAGACAGCGAGATGGTAATTTTCTGGCAACAATTTTTTTACAAAGGTTATAATTTAATGAATTCTTATGCTTTGAAAAAAATCATTGTGTACATATCTTCCTGGAAACAGCAATTCCAGGTACAAAATAATTAAATTGTCCAGAAAAACGAAAATAAGCACTTAAATAACATAATATTAGAACATTATCAATTTAGTAAAGTTTAAATGGGTTGTGAATAGCATTTCACAGCTTTTTGATAATGCCTTTAAAAATACATTTTTTTACGGTCAAAAATTGTTGTTTGTGCGCACAAAACATCTTCTTACCCTAATCGAACAGAATGTTAAATTAATCAGCCTTTCGGGGTTTCCGCTTTCTTACATCGCCAGCGTTGGCGGAGGGAGGTGATGGCGGCGGCGACTTATCTTCTTCCGCAGAATCACTACCGGAATATTTCTCACCATTCTCGTCCGAATCTTCGCCACCGGATTTGTTGTTCTCATTGTCTTCAGTCTCATCCTCCAGCTCATCTCCGCGAATATCTTCCTCATTTTCTTTGATAAAATGCATATCATCGCTCTTCTTCTGCGGGAAAATAAAATCAATACAACAGACAAACACTAAGCCGAGTATAGCGCCAAGGAAGATGGTGGCGACCGCGAAAATCGCGTAAGATGCCCAGGCGGGTAGACCGTATTCGCGGAGCAGCTGATTATTCAACTCTTTAAGAGTGTGGGACAATTTAAAAAAGTACGAAATTATCGACATTTGTATGGAGTCGGGACGTTTCCAGGCCGAAATTGTTTCCAGCTGCTTCCATTTCTTCTCTTCGATGAACGACATCAATGAGTTAAGGTCACGTGAACCACGATACTGGCGGAATTCTCCATTGAGAACACTGAAATTCAGAAAAATCTTTATAGGTGCAAGATTGTTTTGAAGCAATAAAGAACTTACTGGAATATTGTCGGCAGAGCTGTTACAAAGAAGCGCCCACTCAAGGCTGGTGAGTTAGTTACGTCAATTTTAGCTGTACGGATACTTAAATCGTCAGACCAACTGGCAAACTCGTCCCATGTCGGTGAAAGGCTTTTACACGCAGGACACCATGGAGCATAGCTGTTCAAATAAAAATAAAATATTAAAAAATGTACAAAACAAAAAAAAACGATTCCGGGACATTTTGGAAGCACAGACAAAGATGACGATCCTTCGCACTTTAAACTGTCCAGTCAGCGGGGTGTCATTGACCCCAAAAATAAGACGCATACGCCGTAGGAATGCTTTAACGTATGTGAACTTGTTTTGGGTCGTTATGCTTTCCACAAGATAACCATGAGAATATTTAGCTGCATCGCAATGTGCGATTGCAATTGCAAAAACAATAATAAGCAAAAATACATGACTCACAATTCGACCATCCATTCATCATCTAACATCGAACGCCAGTTTTCTTCCGTCAATGTGACGACGTGCGATTTTTTCTGCATTTTGTCTCCAGTGGTCGTCTGGCTGCACCAGAACACCAACAGGCAATATAAAACTATTTTCATCATTTTCACAGCTTTGGAAACCTTTTTACATTTACAACTATTTCAACAAATGCACTTTCAATTTTCCGTCTCTTTATTTACTAGACAAATTTTTCAAAATGTATTAATAAGTATCGTGGCCGGCAGCTACAGCAGAATATATGTGTGAAATCTAGTCGACAGACTCGCGTTTGGTGTTTATATATATTCTAGTTCGAGCGGCTAGAACACATTCTCGAGAATCTCGATGTCTGGAGAG
>JANSTS010006782.1:0-17441 GCA_026546915.1 Sylvicola fuscatus
ACACGATTCGCGAAGGTTAAAATTGAAAGTGGCTTAGTATTAAGCAACTCCTAGGCAGCATACTTAAATTATGCTTTAATCGATTCTGTAAGCTGCAGCCGGTTAGATGGGAGTTTGGAATCTCCTCCCCCCCACACTTCCTTAAGCTTGAAAAGAATTTCATTTATCATCTTTGATGTTTTTTTGTAGGATTTCACTTCCAGTACCAGTTCGAAACCCTGAATTATGGGGCTTCGACATTTTGGGTTCTAGTTCAGGGATAGCGCCAGGTCACGAATCACAATTACAAAATTCGTTTTGGATTCACGTTGAATAAAGGTTGGGATTAGAGTTCGGGTTAGGGAATAGGGCACGGGTTAGAATTCGGGTTTCGGTACTGTTCGGATTCAACTGTGTCCCAATCAGGTTTAATATAAATGTAACCCGTTTTTGTGTCAGGGTTAACGCCAGAGTCAAGATTCTGTATCCATGCCACCTAATTAATCAGTTCAAACTGCTAATCAAATCCTGGCAAAAATGGTTTGCCTAAATTTGACAAATTGCAGATTTTCAAAAAAAAATGACGCCATTCCAACATAATTCCTAGCCCTAATCACACTTAAACCACCTTTAAACAAAAAGCAACAACAAATTGAATTGAAATCAGCATTAAATTTCTTATTATTCGATTGTTATCCGACATCGCCGCTGCGGTTTCTGTCAGATGTTGCGTCACGACTGAACCTATCAACTACATTAACTTCATAAATCGACATCTGTTCATAAAATATGTTGTTGCAAGCGAGTAGCAGGGTCAATAAACGGCATCCTTGGAGTGCGCGAGAGGTACAGCAGCAGGGTCGGCTGTTGCAAGTAATTTAACTGTGTCCCATAATGTTGGCGCATGCGCATTTCACACAGCCACAAAACAGCAACAACAACAATCACGAAAAAAGGGAAGCAAACAGCACCACCCCCAAAGCGGGTGCAACGGCGCGCCAGAGCAACGCATGCCTCTGACACCTCGCGACGATCTGGATATGTGCCGCGAGTATATAACAATATTTACATGCGCACACGCCACAATGCACGTGCTTTAAGGTGTGTTCGATATCCAATCGCCTACAAACTAAAGTAAATATGCCCGTCTAACGCCAAACTATGTTAAGCGGTTTACGATTTCTTCTAAATATTAGTTCGATCGGATTGCATTTACCGTTCAAGACAAAAAAAAAAGAAACTAGCGTCTAAGAAATCACTTTCAGTTGCCTGAAATCGTGTGACGGTTAGAAATTAGAATCAGCCTCGTATGAGGTAACTTTGATGTGATCTTAACACATGTGGTGTTTTTGTAAGATGTCTGATACATTGTAGCCATAGCTGAGCATATTGAGACGTAAATAATGCAGCTGAAACATCTTAAGGCTGGTAATTTGTTAAGACAGAGAAGTCTATGTAGGCAATTACGATTGAAGGAGACGCTACCAAATTGAGTTTGTATGAAGGTGAGCTAAGATGTCCAATTTTTGCAGAGGCTGCGGTTTACCGACGAAGATGTTGATCCAGGAATTTCGATTGATTCATCTTAGTCTCTACTTATCACGACTGTAGTGGATGAGGTTTTTCAATGATTGGATGGAAATTGATTAAACATTTTTCTACATAAAAGACGATGAATGAACAGTGACTCGGTGATTTGTATTGCATTAGTTTGTCTTGTAAAGTTACAACTTCACAGTGAATTACTGCATAAATACCGAGAATACACGACGTTAGTCATTTTCCGCGAACAAATGCCAAACGGCGTGGATTAACCCCCCCCCCCCCTTTGGCGAAGAGCTCAACTGATTGCCGGGTGATAGGAAACAATGAAGTTCGTGGAATAAGATGTTAGACCCAGAAGGCAGAAGCTACATTCAATTGTGGGAAATGTTGAGTGTAAAGTTACGTCTAAACGTGTAAAAGTTGTAATGTCTTTAACGCGCATGAACGTGATTTGAAGGCAAAATGAGGAATTTAGCTTTATTTGACAACAAACATTTGACGTATAGACGCAAAAATAGAACATTCTTGAACAGAACATCGGAAAACACGTGTTTCTATTTGAAAAATTATTTATATCACATAATAATAAAAACTAAACATCTGAAAAATTATTGGTGTTGAAATTTTTATACATAATTCATATTAAAACAATTTTGTAAAAAAAAAAAAAAATTTAGCGCAAACAAATGTTTCACAACAACGAGGTTTTACTGTACAAATCAAAACTATTCTAAGACGTTTTAGCAAAAATTCCCATGCAAAAAACATGTTTTTTTATAATTTTTTTTCCAGAAAACTTTAAGCCGCTTGTTATACATTTCCCATTAGCAAAAGCTTAGTAAGTTTGCCGATTAGTCGTTAAATTCCAGCAAACTATCTGCATAACAAACTTGTATGCAAATTCCTCTCGTTTCAATATGTATTACAAAGAAGAAAAAAATGCGGAAAATTCAGAGTTTCAAGAAACTGTTTGTTGTAGGCGGCCGCCATATTCCACATATGCGATTTGATTACAATGCCATGCATTATGTCACTGTTCTAGCAACCAACTAATTAGCATTCACATTCAGAAAGGAGTTTGACTGCAGTCGTACGTGCCAAACTGCAGTTTGCAAACTGATTGAAGTCAAAAGCTGTTTGACGTGCGATTTATTGTCATCTAATTGCGTCAAATTAAACACGTAATTCCATTTGCAAGGCAAAATTAGGAAAAATCCCATCTTAATTACAAGTGCAGCAACAAAATTCAAATGAAAACAAAACACATGTGCTCACATCTCAAACACATACGCAAAAAACGTAAGGTGCAAATTCAAGTGTAAGACGGACACAACGAAAAGCCACACGAGGCAAACAAAAAAAAAGGAACAACAGAAAAAAACTTGCAAATTGCTAAACAGAAAAAAAAGTAAAGAAAGAAAGAAAGAAAGAAAAAAAAAGGGAAATACACAAGCAGAATAAAACGAAGATGTAGCAGACAAGGTGAATGGCCAAATACACAAACACGAACACGCACGAGTTATACCTCAAACGCTACATATGCGATGAGATATATCGCATTTCCGCGCGCCTTTCTTCGTCCAGCTCGTGTGGCTCGCGTGCATACCACAATTCACGAAGCACAATAAGTCGTTGGCTGTGCGCGAGAATCCACCACACTCGTCCCATATACATTCGAATGCGACTCACATGGAGTCCATATGTAATTCCTATGTATCCCCGCGAACTGGGAATTCGTTTGTTATGTATTGGCCCCACACAAATACAGCGGTACATACTTTTAGTGCATCGCAAGTGGGAGCTATGTAATTTTCGTGGGGACCAACAGGGGGAGCTGCTTTTGTGGCGGTCGCGTGTATTGGTTTCGCGCGCGCGCGCGCGTATTCCATAGCTCAACGCACCACGCGCTCTCTCGCACACTAAACCCAAAGTGAGGTTAGATTAGAATTGATTCTAGACTGGGCATGTGTGTCTGGATGTATGGGGGGCGACTCGTCGCTACACAGAACACATACAAGAAAAGCTTGTTCCATATTGAAAGTGACATCAACGTGCACACACGGAAGAGGGAGTGCGCATGAACGAAACTTTAGAACGCGGAAAGCCCCCCCATGGGAGCACTGAGACGGGAACCCGACCATCGGTATGTGCACGGCTATACATGAGAATCTGCTGAAAACCGCTTAAGCCTTGTAAGGGGATGGTGGAGGGGAGGGGTTGATGGGAAACATCACAATCATCTGCCATTATCAATCAAAAGTCAGAACCCACAACGGATAAGCTCACACATGGCCGCCACGTAAGTCATCTCAATGCACTTTCAAAATAAATATGTCTATTTTTGAAACACGCACAGCGCGAACAACCGCGACAACACACGCGCTTCATGGGTGCTGGCGCAATAGTAAAGACGCGCAATCCCGAAAATCGATGGTACTGAGTCGGGAAGGTGCAGTTACACAGCTCTGTAGACTCAAGATGGGTCCGTTCAAATGTTAAGATCAAGTCGCTTCAAATGAGGGAGGGGGGGACCGTCATACATTCACACGCCATTTTGTGTAACGATAATGGCACGGTATCGTCTTACATATAATCATAAGATACAGTAACAAAAAGACACTGGAGAATTCAAGGTCGTCAATACTAAAATAGAAGGAATCGCAACAAAGCGAGACCATTTCCACCTGGCCACCAACCAATGAATCACACCAGGAGAACAACTTTGCTGTCACAAAGTTATCTATTTATTCGAAACGGAAATTGGGATTATCCTATTCGAAGACGATTCGCGAATCATTGATGATATGATATTTTGGAATATGGCGGCAATGATGTCATATTCGCGAACGGACGGAATGTCTGAACGTTGTATTCAAAGTGGACGCGCAAAGAGTCAACGACCACGGGGCTTCTATATCTAGAAGCTCTAGGATGTGGCCAATAGCGTCGTTGATGGAAACTTCGCTATTTGCCATGCAGCCAAGTGCGTTTGACGTTTGCTATTTGCCAACACAATTTCGTGTCGATGCAGAAAGAGATAGACGTAGGTCAGTATTCCGGAAATGCTACTTGACATTTTAATGTTTCTTTATTAATTTAAAGATGATTAAGTGAAAGACGTTTCGGCAACTATAAGAAACACGCGGAAGGGAGGGCCAGCGCAAATTTTCAGATACAAACTCCAATAATTGTAACTTTGAAAATTTAATCCCTCATAATATATTTGATATTTATAATTTTGGTTTCGAAAATTCATTTTTAACCTTGAAGAAATTCTGTTTGACCTTGAAAATTGCAAAATTGTTAGCGAATTCAGGGGCAAAAAATGTGTTTTAGAGATAACTAACAATTGTGAATAAAATATTGATATTTTAACCTTAAAATGTTTGACTTTTGTTCCGAGAATTCATTTTGAACAATATATTTTTGACCTTGTAATGTTTGATTTGCAAACATTTTCGTGAATTTAAGGTCAAAAATAGATGGAGACATTAAAAAATAGATTTTCGCCAAATACTAAATGTTGGTTGGTCAATAAGTTTTCGAGTCACTAAACAAAACTGATGACAGTTTGTAAATGAAAAAAACAACAGTAAATCCTGTTTCATTGAAAATCCCTGCAGTCCCTGCCATAAATATGGGTAGCTGAATGTAACTCAATTTTCACACAGTCCTGCTGTAGAACAGAATTTCCCCCTCAGGCAATGTCGCTTGGGCGTTGTTTTTCATCGGTCCTTCGCGCATTGTGTGCCGAAATTCCCACAAAAAAAAAAAAAAACAAACTGCGTGTTGCCAAACAGGACACATTTCGCAAATGGCACTTCTGAATTCCGGTACAAAAGCAAATCAATCAACGGCCATTTTCCATGCGACTTTTGAAACAATTAGCTAAAAGCGGCTCATCCGAGAAGAAACGCGCCTCCTTGCCACCAGAGCTTAACCACCCAGCTTCGAAATTATGTTTATTTTACTTGTCTTAACTAAATATTATGCGGAGGATGTGTAAACATACGGCATGTCATATTGCAGGAAGAGGAGGGTCTCTCTTCGAAATGAAATCGACTTTTACTGCACATACTCGGAAAACCATTTCCCAAATTACACACCATTCCAACGGCGAATGCCGAAGCAGACGCGCTCGGTCCTCGGCTGTTCTTACACGAGCCGTCCTAATTAATTATTGAAGATTTTACACTTCTATTAATTTGGATGAAAATGGGAAAAGTTTTACAGTTGCCGTCGTCTGCCTTACCATGCGTGAAGATAACTCGCATGACTCTTAAGAGGCGACAACAAATCATGTGGCGACGTCAGTAATCCACCGTCGCCGTCGTCGATGTATTGTGAACAATCTTGCGTCTTATATACTGGCAGAGTCGCACTTAAATACTGCAAGGCGGTGGTGTCAAGACGCAGAGGTATAATCGAGTAAGCGGTCGTTGCTTAAAATAAACATACCTTATAAATGTTATAAGTTTGTTGTTTTTTTCGTTTGTGAGTTTTCTTCATGGAAACTAGTTTTACTTCTTAGAGATATAAAGTTGCGTCTGCAGTTACCTTCTTTCAAATTCTTTGTTGCTTACACAATTTACATATGGACGTGTATTTGTGACGGCATTTCTTTCAACTGTGTCTGCGTCTATTTTGTAAAAGCCGATCCGTCCAGAGGCAGAAGAACAAAACAACAACAACAACAAAAATCATTAAACTTCATCCGACCACAATAATACGAATGACGACACGAACAGCTACGAAAGCGACCGAACAAACTGGACAATTTGGGCAGCACGGACGAAATTTGCGCGCGCAGACGATTTACCAAAACATTCGCACAAATGAAAGAACGCGACCACAATTCGCCGAGGAGCCCGCAAAAAATTGATTGTCTTGACTTCTACAGACCGCACTTCATCCAGCCATACCCAACTCCAGGCACGATCCTGTCCTGTCCTCGCCACACACATCAGCAGGGGCCAACTGACGTTAATTCAGTAAAAATGTTTATTATCGCATCAAGTCTGCCCAGCCAACGGCAGAACCGCATTTTAAATAGTTTCAATACAGCGTCGCGTCTCAAGACGCGCTATTATTTTGTAAGAAAGGAATCTTGATTCTCGTTTGTCCAGAAACGACTATCAATGCTAAATTCCGTACAATAACATCAAATGCTTAGCGTTTTTCTTAATAACAGAATCGAATTGGCGAAGATGTTTGTACATTTTGTGCATTTAAGAGGTTTTGCGTCTTCGGTCGGTGACTAAGCCACCTTTAAATGTTTGTCTTAAAAATTGAAATACATGTGCAACTGTCAAGCTGGCTCCTAAGGAAATGGTGTCAATGCACTTAAATCACACACACGACTTGTCTTTTTGTCGATCATTTGCATACGCGCTAAGTTATTACAATTTTGTTGACGGGCGCGGCGCGGCCGCGGTGTGACCAGTTGTTAGGCGATTGTGTCTTGATAAATATTTAAAATCAAACAACTGAACATCATCCGTTCATCAGCCTGTTCTTTTGCTTCTCTTTAGTTCTCGATTTTTTTTTATTGACAATTCATCTACAAAAATAGTTTAAGACGTTTTAGCGTCTTACCGACTGAATTGATTTTCACAAAGCGCGAGTACTTAAACGAATCAATTGATGGAGGCAGTTCATCATTCAGTCGCTCAATTGTGACACTCCGATCGGTTTCATTCGATAAATGGAAATGTTTGAATCAAGCAATGGCCTTGAACACTATTGCAATCGCATTCAATAATTATACAAAAACATAAAACATATATCCCATTTAGAATACTGTTAATTCGTTCGAATATACATGTTCGAAAACTCGTTTCCGCTTAATTGCATTGCACAAATAACCTCCGCGAATAAGTTAAGCGTTTTTTTTTTGTTCTGTTGTCTTGATAACTTTCAAACATACAAAGCATAATCTGCGCGTTCTAACTACAATAAACATTCCCGCGCGTCAATAAGGCAAATAAAAATGTGAATGCATTTGCGATTTCGCATACAAATTGTGCATTGTTCGGTCGTTTGGCCTTCAATTAATTATGCTTTCCGTTGAATTTTCATGGCGACCACACAACCATACTGTAGGCATATCGTCGAAACTGCGACAAAATCATTTGTCACAGCTACCATACTTTGTTTAATTTAACTAACAATTTGTTTACACGAAACAATTGAAATTCGCTCATTTAAATGACAAAGAAATCGGAGACCAAACAAATGTGTTCTCTTTTGTGGCGCCTTTTCGACCAACGTTAATTGTTAATGCGGTTCATTTGTGAAAAGAATTCTACAAAAAAAGAAAACAAAAAAAAATTATGTAATGATCCTAAACACCGTAACTCGGTAATGTCAAGTGCAGCATTGTGTCACTTTAGAAACAAATAGCTTTCAGTAGCACTGAAAAGATGTTCTTTGTAATGCGACCGACATGGATTAACATCATCTAATTAAAATTGTTTAGGTTTTCACAAAATAAAAAAAAAACAATAAATAGGACAATAGGTCACTTAAAACGACAAAACAATGTAGGAGCTTTCAACTGCAAGGGTGTCAAATTAACTAGCGCCCAAGCCGTTCGGATAAATTGTTGATGTCCAAATGAAATGTCGCGCTTCCCCCTTCATCAAACAAGTAAATAACAACAACAACCACGGCTGTTCAAACCCCATAAACATTATTATAAAGCGATGAACCCCTCACCAAAACATATTGATTCGAACGAGCGAGCACGACAAATCACCCCTAGCGAGCTGCGACGAGCAGCCACCCGAACAGCCCGAACTACGGAACGGTATAAACGAACGCCGTACGAACATGGCGCAGGCATTCACATTTCAAATTCATTATAATTTTAATCGCACCGACATGACAGTGTCTTCAGCAGTTATGCTCACTAATGATGAATATTTTAATTTCAAGGCGATTGGGGGAAGTTCAAGTGAAATGCCCTTCCACCCCGGGAAAAGGGTTTAGCTGGACAAACATGCAAATGTATACTTACAAACGGGAACGGCATTTTCATGGGCATTTAATTGAGAGTGATTTTTGCTTAAAGATAACCATCAGTATTTAATTTTGTCGTCAAAAATCGACGTAACGAGATAATGAGTGTTTTTTTTTTTGTTATCAGGTAAAAATAGAGTGCGGGAAATCACATAATTATTGAAGAGCCACGATTGCCGGCGAAGCGGCACGATAGCTGTCGAAACACATCGAAGCGGCACACGATTGTTGGCGAAACACATCAAAGCGGCGCTCGGTCAATAAAATTGTTTGCAAAAATTTTCCTGTTATTGACAAATTCATTGCGTCGCCGCGTTAATGTGGTTCGTCTCCTCTAAATGTACGCTCTATTTGACACTTGGGGATTAAAACACATTTTGTGTAAAAACCAGATATTTTACAAGTTGCAACGTTTTGGGATCGTTTCTTAAACAAGAAACTCCCCGAGGGACTAATTACCGAAATCGCCTTTCTAAATTGCCCAAATAATACGTTTCGTATTTTACAATATTTTTGCTTCAACTAAAATTTCCAGGACCGTCAAAAACTATTGCAGAACGCCCTTTCGACTGTAATTTACGGCTGGTCTGTGCATTGGAAGCCACTACACGCCACAACGATAGAGGGATCCCATAAACGTGCATATAAGCCGCTGCAAACGACTGGCTCACTGTTTTGTCGATTCTCAAGGACAAAGAAATGTTTCCAGACTGGTTTTATGATTACTTATGCTCGCACGCCAGCAGGAACCGTTTTTCACTCTCTATCTCTCTCTTCTATGCCCTTCAAGTAGTCCCAAAAACTAATGGAACAAAATCAACAAATCTTTACGCAAACGAAAAAGGAAGTTGCCAGCCATAGAAGAACATTTGCTGTGCAGATTGATGAGAGGCCCTGACGATTAGCCACCCTATAAATACCCTGTGATCAATTCAATAATAAGAAGCCAAAGAAAACATCGTTAAGACAATTTTCTTCCAATTTAATTGGTATAAATAATCTTTGATCAAATACGTGAAACACATGAGTGTCAATTTCACGCACCAGATAAGCACACATTGAAGCCACCTTTAGGTGTAAGCAAAATTCATTTGAATCACATGCGCTGCGATTGCGATGCGTATCGTCTTATTCAGTGCGGCCAAGATTAGCGTGTCGACACCCGTAGGAAGATGGGCATTTGTAGTTGTTGTTGTTTTTCCATAAGTTATGTGGCCACATAATATTGTTGTGTACTTTTAACAACAACAAAAAAAAACTCAATTCCGGTGTAAGACCGTTGTAAATATCGAGTATTCTACGAAGACGTGCCTTTCATCTTAAAGATGTATATTTAAATAATAAAACGAGTGGACGCGTGAAGTCACTGATCCGTCAAGTGGAAAAGAGGGAAAATTATGTTCAAGTATTACCATATGAATAATTTAAACGAAGAAAAATGTATTAAGATTTGTTAAAACAGGTAAAACATATTGTAAGACGGTAGAATTATGTAAAAAAAATCATAATTAGAAGTAATTGAAATTGAGCAGAAATTTTGAATTGTTTTCTGTACTGGGTCAAAGATATTTACCAATTTCTTATTAAAATGTCTTTAAGAAATGTTTCTTTTACTATAAGAAAAAGTAAAACCATGTTTTTCAAGAATGAAATACATCGCCAATTTGTTTGTCCTACAGCTAGATTTATGATCGAATGAAATTCTCCTTGATTAAAGCAAATATCTTAAAGAAAACTTGTGTAAGAAATGTCACATTTGCAACAACAACAACATTCTTAAGAAAGTTCAATGTTTATTTTCGTTTGAAAAGAGATATAAATACGATTTTAATACAAATAATCGTAAATATTCTTAAACGTCAATTTGTTTGTTCGAAAGAACAAAGCTAAGGAATTCTCTTTGATCAAATATAATCGCTTAAAGAAAAGTGTCGATTAAGTGTAAGAAATGTCATGTTTTCAACAAAAAAAAATTAAAATTTGATAAGAGAAGGTCAGTGCACTGCGCGTCATGTTATCTCGAAAACCGATTTGTGTATCGACTTCGGGCACATGTGGTGGACACCCAACACACTCACACGATGTGCTCTAAATACACGGCTTTGATGCCTATTGTCCACCATAATTCCCCGAACCCGTCAAATTGGAAAATCAAACAGATGAATCCAGGGAAGTGGAAGTGGATTAGCTCTCCGTAACTCAAACAGAAAATCCAAAAAAAAAAAAACATCTAAAGCATTTTGCTTCGGTCCACGATGCCGAACATCGGGCCCTTCTATGCCATCCTATCTTCCGCCCGTCCGCGCAGAGTTTCGACAGTGTTAACGTGTGTCTTCTATGCGTGTATATTTTATGTAATATCGTTTTTTTCTTCATTTATTTTGTTTGGCGTATTCCTCTTATGCTTTGACTTGATATTCCCGCTGTTTCCCTGTACATACGATTTGGGACTTGCGTGCCTCTGTCCTCCCTATTCAGGTTTTAGAACAAGATGGCGGGTATATATTGTCTCTCCGCGCCTAAGGTACGCGCGTATGTGTGGTGCTGCGTGTCCATACACGCACCGCACAACCACCACCACCACCACCAGATCGGATGGCCCTCGGTACGTTCCATGCATTTCCTCATCATAACTTATTATCGCATATGTACTGAGTACTGGGGCACGTTCGATTCATATGTTCGAAGCTTCGAATGTGTGACTACAATTGCAGCATAGAGGTCTCATCAATAGTTGAAGGAGATTTGTGCATAGTCGTCCCTATTTTGCTCTCGCCATCTCTCTCCCTCTCTCTCTCTCTCTCTGCCGACACGGTTCTATTGTGCCATGTCGCCCTATCTTCCCTACATCCGTGTACAACTCCGGTTTTCGGGCATGTATTTTGAGGTTGTAGGAGCAGGGAGAGCGCAAGATTGTGTGCTTGTATGGGATGGTCACGTAGACCACATTCGGGGTTCAATAAATCATTGTAGGGACGAATTTGATTGATTGATTTCAGAAATCTGGGGAATATTTGGGCTTACCTATCAGACGATTCCGATGAATCGTATCGATCGGTGCATCGCTTCTTCCTGAGATCTTCCTGGTCCTGGTCCAGTTGGCTGTTTTTCGTGTGGCTGCCACTGTTTGTCTGCTTGACAGACTCGCTATCCTGTAACTTATCCATATTGAGGCGATTGCTGCTGCTGTTGCTGGCGCTGTTTCCACTTAATCCAATGTGGCTTCTTATCTTTCCATTACACACACTTTTCACTTGGACACTTTTCGCATCACACCGACCATTGGTGGCTAGATGTTTTCGCTTAATATTTATTTTCTTATTGCTGCTGTTTGACTCGACCGTATCGAGATGACATGGATGAATATCGGTGTCCTGGTTCGGCACAAAGCTGAAGTTGACACTTAGTTGGTACGGCACGTTGATGGTAATTATAGCATCACTGTGTGGGCTGTTGGGGCTGCACGTCTGGTTCTTCAGAAGCAGGCTCTCGGCCATTTTACCCTTACCTACACACGCTTGGCACAATCACGTCGCTGATTGTCGGAATCGGCATTGTCTCAACACTGAGTTCATCCCGTTTTATTAGTTTATTGGCCAGGACACCAGTGACAGAAATCAATGGATTTATGAGCGCATTTATGATGCACTTAAATCACTTTATTTTTATATTTCTTAACCATAATGTTTCCACTCACATGGGATGACACCGGATTTCTTATCGCAACATAAATGATCGTCGTCGCTACGCGTCACTAATGCACTTTATGCTTTGAATTGTTTTAATTTATTTTTATATTTGCTGGTAATTAAAAATCCGCGAGATTGGCGACGCCCGTACCCAAATATTCGGGAAAATCGGAAAAACACTCGACATAGGATGAAAATCAGACGAACCACTACGGTTCTCTTCGTGAGTACCTTTTTTCTATGCGATGGTTCTTGCCAGCGGGCAGAGTTTTTCCGTGTTCGTTTTTCCCGTCGCCGCTTACACTGAGATTTATCCACACGGAAAACACACGAAATTTTCTTTAACAAAACACTAGAAAAACGATAACACTGAAACGTCTTGATGAAAACTGATTTCCGACTGGCGTGGGATTTAATTAAAACAATTAAACATATTTAATTAAATATCGGGCTTGCCCAGCGACGGCGATCAACACAATATGGACGCGCGGTGTCAGCCTATTATGTCGCGCCTCTTATGTGCACTCGGTTATGTGCGTACATGTTCATCGAACTTCTCGGCTTCTCGCTCCTACTTATTTTGATGAGCCCTATATACATAAAAGTGCATATTTATATGTTGGCCGTGGTTCTGGCACCGGCCGCTGGCACAAAACGCCACTTTCGATATCGAAAAGTTCGAAAGTCTAAAAAAAATCAATCAAAGAATCACAATTTTCAATTAAAATCAATTGTAATAATAACTTTGTTTAAATGAAAATGTTTAAGACAGCTTTTAGGAAAAAATTAATTGAACCTTTCACATTTTGACAGAACTAATGAATGATTTAATTAACATTTTACATGTTAAAAATTAGAATATTTCTTTAAAAATAATTAATTTTTTTTCTATAAATAATATTACAAAACACCAAACATTTAATTTCATATTAATAAGATTTTAAATTTCGAATTTAAAGTTGCTCAAAATAATGTTTGCTCAAAAATAGCAACTGACAGCTGTCAAAACATATATATACAAAAATAAACAAATTCGAATCAGCTGTAAGTTAAAAAAACGAATTTCCTTTTTTTACTAGAACATTTTCTCCTTTGTCCTTAAATTTTTTTTCTCATCCAGGTCCTGGATAGTGAAAAAAAGATGGCGAACCAAGTTCTAGTCATCCTGTTCGCCATTTTTGTCTGTGTTCAATTGTCGCCACCGCCCTACATATCAACCCTTAAAAGCTCAGCGCCAGCAGAAGTCCAACAAAAAGCTGCCGAAGCTGTAATTGAGCGTCTGCTACCTGAACATTTTCACCTCTTTGTCATCAAAATCGAGCCAGACACACCCTTGCCAAACTCCTACAAACTGTACCGACCACGACGCGATAATGCATCCGTTGAAGTGACAGCGACATCAGGAGTAGCCGCCTGCAGAGGAGTCCATGACTACTTGAAGCACTATTGCAACTGTCACATCTCGTGGGATGGTAATCAATTGAATCTGCCAGATGAGCTGCCCGAGGTTGATATTCAGCGATCTAGTGAAAGTTCAGTGGTTTTCTATCAAAATGTTTGCACGTGGTCGTACTCGTTTGCTTGGTGGAAGTGGCCAGAGTGGCAGAAGCACATCGACTGGATGGCTCTGAATGGCATTACACTGACATACGCCCCATTTCAGGAGATGATTTGGACCAAAGTGTACACAAAATTCGGCCTAACTGCCCTGGAGATTGATGAGCATATAGCTGGGCCGGCTTTCTTGGCATGGCAGAGGATGGGCAATATTAGGGGGTGGGGTGGTCCTTTGTCTGAGCAGTTTAAAAATAAGACTTTAACGTTGCAGAAGAATATACTGGCAGAGATGAACAGCTTGGGGATGATGGCGGCGTTGCCTGCGTTCGCTGGACATCTGCCGGTCGCCTTTAAGCGGCTGTTTCCTAATGCCACACTTACTCCAGTTGAACGATGGAACAAGTTTCCGGACAGGTTTGCATCGCCGCTGTTTCTGGACCCTCAAGATCCACTATTTACCCAAATCGGCGAAACTTTTCTGTCTGCTGTCGTCGAGGAGTATGGAACTGATCACATTTATTTCTGTGATCCGTATAATGAGATTCAGCCAGCGGAAACCACCGATTCCTATATGACGAGCGTGTCGCGTGTCATTTACAATGTTATGACAAACGTGGACGCCAAGGCTGTTTGGCTGCTACAGGGGTGGATGTTTATAAAGAATCCTATCTGGAGTGATGATCTCATAAAATCGTTTTTGACGGCGGTGCCGATCGGACGTATGCTGGTGCTGGACTTGCAGTCAGAGCAGTGGCCGCAATATGAACGCACTTCCTCTTACCATGGACAGCCGTTCATCTGGTGTATGTTGCACAATTTTGGGGGAACTCTGGGAATGCATGGATCACCAAATATTGTCAATGAGGTACATCTGTGGAATTTTCCAAATCTTCAGGTCTGAAAGTGATTTTATCGTAGCAAATTGATGTGGCCCGCCGAATGACCAACAGCAGCATGGTAGGAGTGGGCATCACACCTGAAGGTATTCACCAGAACTATATCATGTATGATTACGTATTAGAACGAGCTTGGCTATCGCCTGGATTGGACCCAGCCAAATATTTTGAGGATTATATAACAAACAGATATGGTCAGAACTCACCAGGTGCCCAAAAGGCGTGGCAAACACTGTTGGTAGTTTCAACTTCCATTTCAAAGTCTTGACTGGTACTTTATTTGTGTATCTTTGCAGAACTCAGTGTACCAGTTCAAGGAAGTCGTGAAATTTCGTGGAAAATTCACTATCTGCAGAAGACCTTCCCTAAAGCTGAGCCCCTGGGTAATTTAAAATTGTTTTGAGGCTTTAAAGTTGAAACTAATCTTTGTCCCCCACCAGTCTTGGTACAACCATTCATCAGTAGTGGAGGCCTGGTCCAGTCTCCTATCTTCCGCCAACGATTTGCACGACAATTTGCTCTACCAACACGACCTCGTCGACGTCACCCGCCAGTTCTTCCAAAACAAAGCTGATGATCTGTACATTGACATCCGAAACGCTTACGTTGGCCGCAACCTAACCGAGCTTCCACGTTTGATATCCCAATTCAAAGACCTGTTCAATGATACTGACGCCATTTTGGCCACCAGTTCAGACTTTCTTCTCGGTCGGTGGTTGGAAAGTGCCAAAAGCTGGGCCCCAGACAACACAACAGAGCAAAGGCTGTGCGAGTTTAATGCTCGAAATCAGATCACTCTGTGGGGCCCAGGCGGTCAAATCGTTGACTATGCCAATAAGCAGTGGTCAGGCATGATGAAGAACTTCTATCTGCCGCGGTGGTCGCTCTTTTTGGATGAACTCATGAAGGCGGCCGTGACGGGTTCCAAATTTAACGAGGCTAAAGTAAAGCGGCGCATTTTTGAGGTAGTCGAGAAGCCGTTTGGTGTTGAACGGAAAGTTTATCCCACTGAAGCTCATGGTAATTCGGTGGAATTGTCTCAAAAATTGTTTGACAAGTGGACGACAAGGACATAAAAACACTCAAAATTTTTTAAAAATTATTTGTTAATTTCCTAATTTCAATGCCAAAAATTTTTAATTTAAAATTTTATATGTTGCCAAACAATTTTTTAGAATTTTTATTTTATTAAAAAAACATGAAAAAACGAAAAAAAAAAATTTTTTGTGTTAAATTTATTATTTGGTATTATTTTTTTAATTAAGTTTTACCACCTGAGTACAAAAGATGCACATTTTTCTATAGAAACGAAGTTTGATTAAACGTCTTGAATCAGATTCTGGACGATTGTTAACAATTTATCTACAATCTCAAGAATTTGATTTTGGACGAATTGTCACAATCTACAATCTTAAATCTTATGTTATATAACCATTAAGAAAAAATAAGAAGCCACAGGACTCAAACACCGACTTGGTAAGACTTTAAATCTTAATAATTATCCAAGACAAAAACGTAGAAGCAACTAAATGGCCTTCAATCTGTCCGGCAAAATCGTTGATCTACTTAAGTCGTACTTAAATCTTAGATGTTTTTCTTTCATTTTTGAGTGTCTTGAATTTAAACGCCTGAAAGTATGCAATAAATAAAGTAACACCGCATATTCGTCTTTGTGTATATTCCTTTTTCTTATGTCACCTCGCACCTGTTCAATGTGTCATTGACCCAGGCAAAACTTTTTCGCTGCAACAAAGCATTCAGTTTCAGATAAAAGTGCAGCCTGTCTGCAATTCTAATTGTCAATTCGAAGAAAGAGAATAAAACATTAAGGAGAAGGCATTTAAAATCGGGATAAAACGTTTTGCCTTTTGAGTGCTTTTTTCATAAGGGTTTTTCCCATTTTTCGTTTTTTAAGTATTGAAAAAGCTCAAGTCATTACTTTTTAGCATTTACCTGTTTAAACGAAAGTTGTCATTATCCTCACCGTATTTAATCCTTGTTGTTTGTCTGGTTTACGGTTTTCGCTTTAGGGTAAATATTAAAGAATAGATTTACCGTTTTTTTTTCTTTTACAACATTAATGAAATGACTAAAAGCTTTTTTTCTGTCAGCCTAAGACGCTTTCCCTGTGCCACAAAAAGGAAGTTAATGTCGATTTGACATGCAATCAAGGAATCGTCGAGGCAGCATGATAAACAGAACGAGAAATGTTTGTCACGCACCTCCTTTGGGAATTGATTGTGACACGCGGTTGAGGTGGAATTCCTCATGAAAGCCTTTTGTTTGCTTCCTTGTTGGCAGAGCAAGAATCGCTAACCTGAAGCGAAAAATCAATAATTTGTGGGGGGAATCAAATGATATAATTTTTTCGCGTTTTCGTCCCTGTTTTAATTGGAATTTTACACTCGATTGTCGACGCAATTAAGTTATAGGAAATCCATGATAAAATATAATGCCAATAGGAGTCAAGGACTTCTTTTATTAAACCCTTCTTATGATGTTGATTTTTGACAGCAAGGTTGTCAAGGTTAGGTCCTTTCATTTTTTTACTCAAGAATTCGTTGTATATCATATACGGATAACTAAATTTGTTTTAAAAAACGGAAAATCGTTGATTAATTTTTTATTTACAATTTCCTACCTAAAATTATCCTTAAAAAGTGAGGTTATTAATACGATCCATGATCCCTTTTCGGACCCACAAAAAGATTCGGTGTAGATGCCACATAACAAATTATCATTCCGAAAAAGGATT
>JANSTS010006783.1:0-17434 GCA_026546915.1 Sylvicola fuscatus
GTGCAGTATAAACTCACGTGCATATCTGTATAATCCCCGTATATATTCACAATTCCACGGAATATTCTGTCTATTATACGAAGGTTATTCTGAATATTATACAGAAGCGATCAACGAAAAAAAGTTTAACTTTACTGACAAATGCATTAAATTCATTTTAATTACCTTTTGATCCTTACGACATATGATGTAGTGAAAATTTATCAATGAAATCTGTTTTTAGGGTAAATCCATTTAGTTCTCTCTTTCATAGTTTACAGAAACCGATTTTTAATTAAATACTTTATGTATCTACTTTGAACAATTATGCGAACACCAATTTTAAAACATTCGGAATTCATGTTTCGGCCTAGATATAAAGTTCTTGCAGTTGAATGCACAATATTCAGTTAATTTTTGCCCAAACCACCCCTAAACATTAACACACAATTGAATGGAGAAATGTTTATGACGACAATATTTTCGTGTGCACTTATTTCGTCCTAGTTACGAGCTAATTATATCAGACAATTCTGGACTAGATAATTCACGCGATGTAAAATGGAAATTTAATGAATTTATGTACATGCTTCATTAATTATAAAGCACCACAATTACTCGTCAATGAAATTAATGGTACAATTTCACAAAATTTTTATGATTACGGTCTAAACTATGAAGGCGCAACGAATTTTGTTGCGTCACCTAGTACACCAATAAATCTTCAAAATGTCTGCCACGGCTAAGTCCATTTGATTGAAAAGCTTATGTACGAAATTTCATTAAGCGTCTGGGTTGAGTCCTGCGCCCACGTTTCCCGGTCCAAAACACATTTGCATTAGGTAATGGATACCTCATCGACTCTCCTCGCCGTTCCTCCAGTTTCTCCAGTCAACACGAATTCCTAACACTAAAGGTCCTAGGCTAAATAATTTTTGTTGTGAGCTTTTTGCCTTTATTGTGCGGTATTTAGAGTATATGAAAATGTTTGAGGCTGTTTACAGAACATTACGCAATTCTAAGGATTTCTAGTAAATCACACAAACGAGCTGACATTAGCCGTATATGGCATCAACTGTCGTCGACGTTAACAAATTGATGGCACACAACGTTATCTGCGGCATTGTGAACATAAAATTCGCATTACATAAAAAATTGTTTGGCTACATAGTTAGTGGACATCAGACATCAGTTGATGTAATGCAATTACTTTGTGATAGATATCATGATGAGAAATGATTGCAAGAGATATTTTTCGATTTTTCAAATTAAATCACAAATTCAATCAGTCGAATGTGCATCTAGGTCGTGCTCAAGA
The DNA here is from genome assembly GCA_026546915.1 of Sylvicola fuscatus. Taxonomy (NCBI): domain Eukaryota; kingdom Metazoa; phylum Arthropoda; class Insecta; order Diptera; family Anisopodidae; genus Sylvicola; species Sylvicola fuscatus. Next base: position 1,298 of record JANSTS010006783.1, read on the forward strand.
AATACTGCAGTCTTGAGATAGCTGCAATGCAACAGAGAGATAGATATTGAACGTTCTATGAAATTCGTTTGGGATGCACCTCAAAGGAATGTACGAAATTGATTTTCCCTAATGACGAATATTTTGAGTTTTATGGATTTAAATTCTTTGAGAAAATAAATTAAAGATTTGAGAAGAAAAAAAAATTGTTATCAAGCATTATACAATGAGTGGTTCCGCAACATAAATACATATATCATCATGTCATATTATATTGCCAGCCTTCAACTTAAATAATATATTTAAATGACATCTTCTCAGTTGATAAGGATTTTCTCACTTCAGGACACAATGTCACACATAACATATGCTGCTATATTACTTATATACTTTATACATATCATATTGATTGAAAAAATGTAATGCTTCGGTAGGCATTTTACATGAAAATAGACTCCATCAATCAATCAATGGTTTTGGTATCTCGATAGGAAAAAGTAACAATCTCTTCGGTTATCGTATAATATGTTGCGCACGCAATTTGAAATCATTGACCATAAAACTCACATTTTTGTTTTAAAAACTATGTCGATAATATTTAAAACTTTAGGTGCTGTTCTAGAAATTTATTAAGTTGATAATTGAATTAAAAGTTATAATAAAAACTAAAAGCATATTCTCTTTTATCGAGACCTTAATGCGTTATAATATTGTCTGCTCGCACATTGAACATCCTTCGTGTTGAAATATCATTACTATAAGGACTACATAATTTACAGTCGAACCTTCCAAAGAAATATGCTATTACCACATTGTTTATCGACAAGTTTCTTTTTTGAGATATTCTTGTTAATACGCAAAATCCGCGAAAATTTAATGGCGATATCGCTCGTAAATTTATATATTTAGACACTTCGACGAAGACTGTGCAAGAGAGTAAAAGACTTTCTCAATGGGAATGAGGAATAAAAGTTAGAAATAACATATTGTTTTGTCTTGTGTCTACACACTTTTTCGTCAAACCATATACATATCAAAAATCATATTTATGATCAATTTTATGCTCTCAATACAGCAAGCTTGACAAAATGGCGTTGACAGTAATTACATATGTACTGCACAGTGTACACGTTTTCTTTATATATTTGAGTCTTATCTGGATATATGGTCCTTTTTGCTGTCATTTTATAAATATATAAATACAAGACTTGACGAGGCTCTTTTTTTCGATCAAAGTGTCCTTTCAATGGCAAAACATATAAAGTTTCGGTTTAAGCGAGCTTTAAGTGTATTTTTATGCACGACAAGGATACTTAAGGAGAATATCACCACGTACTCGCACATTTCATGTGAATGTTTGCCTTGAGGCGTTTTACACTGTCCTCTCTACCGGATGTAATCATGTACTAGTTGTATGTGTGGCTGTAAGTTTAACAGATTGTGGGAGATGGTTGTTTGTCGAATGCAAGTTGAATCCATCGAAGTGGCAAACTGTAACATATGCACTAACTTTTCCGTGTATTCACTTCCTATTATCAAACTATTTCATATAAGCAAGTAATTAGTTTGTAAAGTAACGCTGCAAAGTTTGACTTTAGAATTTCGATCGCACCATACAAATTTGTTTGCTAAACTCAATTCGAAAAACCTTTTACAATGTTCAATCTGCGGTAGATTTCTATATGTATAAAGGAAATGAAAAGCATTCATGCTTTCCTTGTATCTTTGGCATTTCTATAATGTACACATGTGTAACTAAGTATGAATATGTTTTTTTTTGTTAATAAAATTATTATGAATAGAATGCTGTGAAAGAGAAATTTCGTTCTACATTTTGATCGATATTTCATTATATGAGCTAGGCATTTCGACGTACTTTTTTGTACAAAATCTATATTCAGAAAAGGATCATATTGCAAGTATTAATAAACAATCATTTGTATTTTGAATCATATTCTAATTGTTTTTAAACATAGGAAAGGTATGATGGGTCACTTTAGATACATTAATTTAAAATTAACGGATAATCGTAATTGACTAAAAAATAAGCTCTATTTATATATTCAAATTACATACCTAGCAAGCTACATTGCATATATCATCATACAAAACAGCAATTGTATTTCACTTCACCAGCATCTTGCTGTTGAAGTTATTGAGCGTATAAATTTGAATTTTTATGATGTTAACTCAAATCACGTTGGCATTCTGTAAATATTCAAGTCTATATACTCGCGCCATTCACAAACATGTCAAACTTTCCAGTTTATAACTCTACACAAACTTCAACATCCATGGAATTAATGGCTACACCGAAACCCCATCGTCCTTTTATCAGTTTCCAAAACAACGATTCGCGACAACTTCAAAAGCAGCGACGTTCTCTTTTTGCCATTCACGTCGTTTCTGTTCACCGCAGTGACATATGTTTTCTTGCACTTACAGTTTTCTAAAAATGTACAAAAGATGGTTGCATGATATAAGCTAAAAGTTTGTGTCCCACAAAAAAACGCCACAAAGATGCATATAATTTTCAAAAAAGATTTTCTCTTTCATTTGATTGACATTTTGCTCCTAATTTGTGTGTTGTGGGTAAGTGCAGCTTTTAAGTTTATTTTTTTAGAATTTACAAACACAAACATAAAATTGTTTCCCTGCTTGTTTTGTTATTCGAGTGCTTGTATCTAAAAGGACGTCCAAACGAAAATCGTTGAACGATGGATAATTCACCATTTGAACTTATCAAGAACGTCTTCAACGACCTTGCATAAGGTCACACTCATTTGATTTAGTTTGCCGTACATTTGTTTTGTCGCTATTTGTTCTTAGAGTTTTTTTATTATAGCTACCTTCTCGATATAGAAGAATATATCCTTGTGTAAATAAATAATTTCTAATAAATAATAATAACTTTGTGAGTAAGGCATAATACACCACCGTGGACAGGCATGAGCAAAGATGCAAGCTCACCAGTGACAACTGAATATGTCTTAGATTTCATTTATATTTTAAGCAAACCGAAACACCTGAGAAAATTGATGATGACATGGCGTTATTCTACTTTCAGTGCAATCCTATGTTTCATTTATGTAGAATATTCATGAAAACATAGGAGGAAAATTACGTATATTTGTTCATAAATTGTTAGCGTTCAGTACAGCTAAATTCAATTAACTAAATTAATTAAGCAATTCTTATAATCAACTGAAATTCCAGAATATCATAATGTTGCAAGAAAAGCACCTATGTTGTAAGTAATTTAAGCACGTTCTTGTAAATGAATAAAAAACGTTGCATTTCAAATTACATTTCTAAAGCCCCTTTTTCATAAACATGTGTTGTTGAAATAGAATTATGAATACATAAAATATGTAAATTTTATGTATTTTTCAAGGAATGAACTTCGATTCAAAACATGTTTTTGTAATCTTAATACATATAAAATTATATGTTTTTGGCAAAAATTCGTCAGAAATAATTATCAAACAATATGTTGCTTTATAAAATTGTTTTTAGAATCGTTAACACAATTTTATTTAAAAAATGTTTGATTAAAATACTTTTAAAAAAATCAGAAACAGAAACTGTATTCTAAATGATTAACGAAATGTTTCCTGTAATCTGTGGGATTTACAAATCTACTGCAATAAAGTTGCGGCAACAAAAAAACAATGCTGCCACATCCATTAGATGTCACACTTTGTTCGACACCTTCACCTACCATCTAATGAGGTCACACATTTGAATATGTAAAGTAACCTTGTTAGACATTTGCAATACGGTCGGTTCTTTATCCTCTGTTATCTGACTTATCATGGAAAACGCAAGGTATGAACTGAAAATTCATAGTTTGGCGGAAAATAGACACTGTATTGACATTCGGCATGGAATTTGGAAAATAGAAAATTTTGCAGATAAATTTGCTCATCCATGCCGCAGGTGAAATACGTTGTGAGAATTGAGACGCGTGTTTGACACAAATGCATATACGCATATATGTATATAACATAAGTAGATACACCGCAGCAGTTATAGCGTGACATGGAACATGGAAATTCTACTATTGTGGCTGAAAAATTACATTTCCACGGCGTATAGCTTTTCTCGTCGTATATATTTGCATAGACCATATACTGAAAATGTTTTATTTTCGTCCTTTTGTAATGGATCGCCCGTAACCAACTTATATACGAGTATGTACAACACGAAAGTGCTGTACTGTTGTGCTAGCTACAGATTTTCTTGCAAGAATTTGGGTGAGTTTTTTATTGTTATTATGTTTCACCGCACTGGTGCGGATTGCGTGTCGCAATTTTTATGAGTTTCCTGTGTTAAAATTCACTAGCCAGCATGTTTTCCGAGGCACACTAATGTTGCTGGTACATATAACATAGCTGGCAGTCACAAATCACTGGAAGGTTTGGTTCAGTTGTATAATGAATTGGTACATAAATAGCAATTGCTTCTTCCTTAAATGTGGCCAACGTATTTAATTAAGACTGATAAATGAGTTCCCAATGATATTTCACTTTAGACCAGAAACTCTTTATTGGCCCTACAAAGTTTTAAATTCTTCATACATTTTTTAAAAGTAAAAAATGCTTAAGCTTCTTAAATAAAATTTGTAATAAAATACAATATTGAAAGAATTTAAAATTAGATATGACTCCAAAATCTTACTGATTAGTAATTCGTCGCGTTACCCTTAACATTATTACGTAATCGCGTTTGTTGGTTAAAATTGCTTTGCTAGCAATTCGCGATAATAAGGAAAAGTCCAAAGTTCGTATAATACGCACATATGTAGGTAAATGGAGTTCACAATACATTCAAAGAACAGTCAGCACTCAACACTGCACACATCACGGTGTAATTGAACGCTTCGACCTTGAATCGTGGTGTCCGCATCTATTTTGCTGGGCCGCGAATGTGAATATTTGTTGTCTCTATCATCTCTGGATTTTTTGTTTTTCCCATTTTTTTACACTAATCGCCCGCCATTTTAGATTACATAATATGACTTTGAGAAATAGAAAACCAATAAACCAATATATATTTTACTAATTCAATGTATTCTTAACCATTTATTCTACAAGAATACTAAGTGTTGTTACCTTTATTTAATCCTTGGCTTTTATCCATTGAAAAACACTTCTTTATCGATGAATAACAATTAATTTGACACTATTTAACAATTTTTATTCATTTTGTCTAATACACATCAATAACACGCATTGCACATTAAAACCAATCGATCACAAAGAAAGTCATTCAAATTGTCTTTGAAGATGCATAACAATAAACACGTCCGATTAGAATCCCGCACTAAAACCAACTAGTCAAATTACTGTTAACTTTTTTTACAACTGTAAATTCCCAGAATTTCAGTCGGCTGACGTTTCAGGTTCGCGCTGCTTGGCACTCGCCGGTAGCTTAACACAACTGAGCGCGAAAACGCAACACGCAAGCGCGACAGCATTCTTTTTTAATATTTAAGTGCAAAGTCTACACTTGTGGAGTGTGGCCTAAACATGGACTTGTCCTTAAATTTGTTGCCTGCTTACAGGCGTTTACAATATTTTATTGATAGTTAGTACTTTGATAGAACTTTACCCGCAGTTTTCAAATATAGTGCATTCGCGAAAACGTGAACACCGCATTACAAGAATACGGCTTAAAGTGAACACATTTTTGCACATTTTCTTACAGTGTAAAAAACACTAAAAACAGAGTAATAATAACATATTTTATAATGAATTTGTGGATTTGTGGCATTCGCAAAGATGTTCAAGTTTTCGCGAGTGCATGTTCAAGTTTAAAAAATTTTGCAATGCATTTAAGGAAAATACCAATTATTATACGCCTACATAGAATATTTTAAAGATTTTAAAGAACAGTTTCCCGGATTCTTTATTAATTCACAATATGATCTGTTGCATCCGGAAACTTCCATGATAAGAAAATTGACGCTGGATTGACATTATTATTTAAATGAAAATTGAAGTATATGCTAATTCATTAAGCGTACGAGTTTGTAATATGGTTTTATCATTCGCGAAATCTGTGTTAAACTCTGCATTGTTTCATATGAGTACATGTCGTGCTAATCAACAATTCTTGCTCTAAATGCTCTGAGTAATTGAATTGAAATTAAGAATACGAATTTGTAATGTTAATTAAATGTTGGCCTACTTTTATGTTGAATTTTATTTTAAATATATAAACAAATTTTATAATGATTACATTTTTAATTGCTTCAGGTTTTCTATCTTGGGACTTGACATTCAGCCACGTTGATCTGGAAGAGGAACTGAATACTATTACACTACAGGCACCAGAGGGAGAAGAGGCAAGACACGGTAAGTGAATTTTAAGTTAATTTAATTTATTATTGTAAAAAAAATTAAGTAGCAAATATTAAAGATTTAGAAGGTTTCTATTGAGGACACAAGGATTAAATGAAAAATGTTTTTTATAGTAAAATGATACATTTTTTGTACACTATTTATGCAACCGTTTACAATTCAAAGAATCACATCCACGAGTTGCTTTAAATGTTAAAGATCATTTATTTAATGCAAGGATTTTTTGTTGTGGTGCAAGGAGTAGGGTGGATTATCTCGTTGACAATTCGTCATTAAATGAGAATGTGAATTATGACGATGAGTGGATTTGACAAACGTTGGGAAGAGTCGGATTATGAGATAAGCTGATGGGAATAATAGGAATATCAATTTTATTTATTCCGAGCCGCATTTAGAGCTTCTGAGTTTTGGTTGGTTTAAAGTTAAAGTTTTTCTCATTAAATTAACATTTTCAATTGAATTTTTTTCAAGTTCGTTTACAATTTAACTTAGATACATATTGTACACTAAAATATACCTTTTTTTTGGTCTGTACAATAAAATGTATAAGATGTTTTTGAATAACTTAAACTTATTTATACTAAATGACCTAGAAACAAGTTTCTTTGAGCGATTTTAACGCTCTTGCTAAATACTGCGAATTCGAGTACATCTTTAAAGTTTAAACTTGTACAGTCCAAGCACATTTAAAGATGAGAGAACATTCAAAGCTGTCGCAATGCCATATAAAATATTTACATTGTTCAAGTTAGACAACTATTTAAAAATGCTTACTAATTGGACATACAATTAAATTCTATTCTTATAAAGAATTATAAAATACTATCTTAAATGGACACGCTTCTAAAGATTGAATTCACTAAAGTTTTCTGAAATGTTGATGGAAACGTTAAAGTTAGAATTGATGCTGACACTTAGAGAATGTACAGATGAGGAAAATTACTGAAACAGGTCGGAAACAAATTTAAATTTTCATAATTATTTTCCTTATAGATATTTCCTTATGCTATGAAACTTGTGACAAAATCGTATTAACATCTCAAGTGCTTAAAATTATGCTAAAGAATGTCTGTCAAGTGAAATTTTATATAATAAAATAGTTATGAAGATAATTAAATTTTCTATCCTAGTTACTTTTTTATTTACGGATACAAAAATGTCATTATAATTACTTACGTAACATCGTTCCTTTGAACGATAAATTGTAATATTGTAAGATGTGGCGCAACAATTAGGAGCATAATATTAATCAAAGGACAGTCCCAACAGAAGAGATATATGTAACCATCAGGATTCTTGGTACACTGAAAATATTCTATCCAACGCAAAGCTTTAGGCTTATATAATTTATAAATCATGTACGAGCACTAAACATTTACTAAATATGATGTGAATATAAAGTTAACATGATTTAAACAATTTATAATGATTGTCCTCTGTGGGAAGATATTAAAAAATGATCTAATTGTCACTTTTCGCCATTCGTTTTCATGTCATCTTTTTCTCCTAATTATAAATGTAAATTTATATTTCATTCTCAAAGGAAATATTTACGGGAATTTGTACTTTTCACCAAATCCAATAAATAATTGGATATCTAATAACGGTACAGCGCGGTACGACGCGAAGTGGCTCATCATCTGCCATAATGTATCCCACACACACTTTTTCGGGTGATTGATTAAACGTCTTACTGGAAGGTGAAAGTAGAGCTCATTTATCAACTGTTGGCTTACATTGTGTTTGATAAAAAATGTATATTGGCTCCAGTTTTCTTCGGCTTTTGTGTGAAACGGAAATCTTCAATTACACAAATGCCATTTCGATCTTGTCACGCCTAATAAAATGCGAAAAGAAAACTGTATCATATAGTGAAGTTTATATCATGTTCGTCATTCAACTCTATGGAATGGCATAAAATTTTGTTTTGTAAATTTATGCTAAGCTATTCATGTGGATCACAGAATTGCTTCTTTCAAAAAGGATATTGCTCTATCAATATTACCGAATAATATTAACTCAAAATATAAATAGTTTTAAACTTCAATAAACTATTATTTTACCTTGACATTTGGTTAACTTCAAAATGAATGTATTCTCAATGAAAATTCAATGTGCAAGTCAGATTAATCTCTGTGGAAATGCATGTTTCAAAAGTCAATCAAAAGTTTCGTGTTTTATCAACCATATAACCATACCAAGTCCATTTCATCGACATACTCACAAAAAGATATTTTTATAAATTAAAAAAAAAAACAAAGAAGTTCTTTAAACTCTTTTTATGCAGAAAATTTATAGAATTATTTATTGTCAAAACTATTTTTTTTTTTTAACAAATGCGAAACACGTTTTTATACAAATATTGAAACATGTGACATACGTATTTTTCATTATGTAATATCAAATCCGAGTGCATATAATTGCAATCAATCACTCACCTCCCTACTCATATGACGCACATCTATGACACACATCTACTCAAGGGTAAATGCGACACTAATTAAGTGCTTCGGATTGCAACAAAATAACTCTCACAATATGTGCATGACATGTGTCTATCATTTATGTTCATTTCACTAATACCGCTGCTTCAATTGTCATTGGTGCATCCTCAATTTGTGCCTCTTTAAATCGAATTTCCAAGTTTATAATTTTATGTGATAATTTTTGTTGTTGTTGTTAAAACGGATTAAGTGCGTCTGTGAGTTTCGCTTGATATTTGATAAGAGCCTTTCATCGTGGTGTACTTAAAACTTTACGAAAGACAATGTAAAGTGTACATTTTAAAGTGAGATTTAGAGGATATCTTCTGGCACCACAAAATTTTGTAGTTGAAAAAATTACACAATTTAAAAAATATTCAATAATTTTTCATCCAAAAATTTAAACCAATTGTTCACATTTTTTAAAGCATAATTGTATTATGTTCTTCAAACTTTCATAGCAAATTGTTTTCTGGCAAATAATTTTTTTCGTGGAGCTTTTAAAAATGTTATCTCCCCAACCACGTGCAATATTATTCGATGAAACCACTTAACCAACCCGCTTGACTCGTTGAATATCTTGGTAAGCTTACCCCAAAGCAATTTCCCTTTGACTCTGGCGTCACAAAGAAAAATATACAGCCGAGCTTGTTCACGGTCTTGCCGCACTTATAGATCCCAATCCCCAGATTCTAAATTCAATAACCTGACAAACGAACACAACCAAGCGATGAAGCCACACATGTTGGTGGTGTAGGAAAACCATTTTTTTGTATAAGTTATTGATTGAGAACTAGATTCGTTATGGCTTATGTTTTACATATATATTTTCTTTTAAATATTGCCCTTTTTTTGTTTTCTATGCGCTAATAAACGTTTTGGGTGTGTAAGTTATCGCGCCAGAGGGTCAGAGTTCAACAATGGTTGCACACCTTCTGAAATTAATATTTAGAATGGACAGAGTTTTTAGCTGGAAGGGTTCGTGTTTTCTGTTGCAGAGCACAGTTTTTATTTCGCCACAGTCTGTAAAGGCAAATTGATGTACGCTTTTAGTAACCCAAGGGATGTGCAATTTAAATACAATTTGGTTTTTATATGAAGCAATTAAAATTCATGGTCAAAACGCTACAATTCAGTTTAACAGCACAAAAGAGTTATTGTTTTATCTGAAAATTGAAAATTCCTCGGTTTGCATTTATGTGTTGTTTTAATTTTATTTCCTTCTCTTGAGCACCTTCGATTTGAAACATTATATGCAAGTGAAATGAATATATTTTTTTTTGTCGAAAACGACAGTTCTAATTTTCATATATTTTTTGTGACCTTAACTCAATTGACTCAAATCAAATTTTGCTAGGAAAAGTTTCAAAAAAGCAGAGAAAACTTACTGATTTTTAATTATTTGAGGTGAAGACTAGATAGCTTTAGTTTACACCATTTATGGCTTTTACAGTTTACTCGAATTCTCAGCGCCCTTAACATAAATTTCTGTCGGATTTTTTAGGAATTGAAACCATTTTTACCATTTGGACACACATCAACCTATATATTTCATGTGTCCTTCCTCTTTGTCTGGCCGAAAGCGGTTTATAATACATATACCACATATACCGACACACCAAAGTAAAATTTGTTGATATTAAGTCTACTTTATGTATGAGAAATGATATTGGTGTTTTTGTTAAAGGACGTCCCTGTTAGGTTGCGATTACATTTATTTAACAAAAGCCTAGAGAATTTTTATATTCAACTATATCTGGTGCCGTTGATTTTTCGTCCTATTTGTTCAAGCTTTCTGTTGTTAAGCGCTTTTGGGTATATCGTAGAAAAAAGGTTCAATTTCTTTTCTGGTAAATTTGTGCAGATGGTGTGAATATGTCGGTTATATTCTGTTACTTTAAGAGACGGTTGCTAAAACGACAAGTTACTGTAAAGTGACATGTAAGACGTCTGAATCCTTTTTGTGCGTGTATGCGAATGAGATAACCAAATGATTTTTGTTCAGGTTCGTCTTCAAACCTGTATCTTCAGAGCTCAATTTTTTCTATTTCCAAAGACAGACAGACAAATATTTTGTTGTTGTCACAATTTCATTTAAAATAATTCTTTACAAAAATAAAATAAAAATCAACACAGTTAATGTCATATTTAAGTCATCACCGTAATTAATCCATGTATGTGAAGCCAGTAAAGTAAATGTTTGGAAAATCCCCGATTACCGACGTCTTGCTTCCTAATCGTTGGCTTCATTTACTAATTGAAATTTTAATCCAATTTCATTGGCACACCTTCATTAGATTTGATGGACGTGTGAAATTTAAGCGAATGTGGTGTGGTAGAAACATTTTGATTTATATCCAATATGTTAAAAATAAACTTATATGATTGTTAAGGATTCAGGAGAACTTTACGTCTAACTTTTACATTTCTATATCCCACGGCAACGGATTAATTGCATCTTATGGTAAACACAGGGGATTCAAAAAAAACTTTATTTTTTTAAGAATATAGAAAAAGGATTTGGGTTAAAGTCATGAAGTTAGTACAGTTATTCCATTTCGTAAATTAACTATGACGTAAATGTGTAAGATGATAAGAATTTATCCATACACGTATTTTTGCCGTTTCTGCGCCATTTTATCTTACTTATGTATGTAATAGAATATGTGTTTTGAGTAAGATGCCTTGCCTTCTTATAGCAATTTACGGCTATATCGATCGTTGTTCTGTCAAGACATTCCCTGAAGTATTGCGCAGAAAAAGTTGGTGCTGTTATTACGAATCCTCCCACCGGCCTCCGCTCCACGTTTGGAGACCAGATTAATGCCAAAACCGTCGCCAATGCGACACAAAGTAAAGTCGCGTCACATTGAATTCAACCAATCAATGAAGATTAACAAACTAATACAAATTGTATTGAGAATTTATTTTGCAATGTGCTGACTGAAGATCGATGTTGTGGATAGGTGTGCTAATCCAAACATTAAATCGATTTCATAGCGATATTTTTATGAATCAATTAGAAGCATCACTACCCAATATCAAATAACTATTGCTTTTACAAATATTGGCTGTTGTTCATTTGCTTAAAATGCAATTATTTTTGAATGGAAGTGGGTAATTTTAAAATAACAAAAATAAAAAACATTATTACATTTGTTTTGGCAACTTCCATCAGAATAATCGAAACAACATGAATATTTGTATAGGGATGGAGTTCAGCAAATTTAACATATAGATTATGCAAATATGTTAATCAAACTCAATTTTAATACGTAACAAAATTTATTATAATTGTTGGAAATATTTATTTTAAAAAATACACTTCTCACTGGATGGATGCAATGTACAAAAGCAATATATGTTTTGTTATAATTAATGCTTTAAGGGTGCATCATCTGGAAATAAACCATTCTGTTACTGACGGTTGAGTGATGGTTCGCAAAATTTTGCACTACCTTCTATTCAACGATGCACATAAACATTATAAAACATGTGCAGTTTTATTCCTTGCTTTTGTCTAAATATCTATGCAAAGCCGTAATAATGAATGCCTTTCATCCGACTTCAAAAGAGCTGCACCAAGCGATTTAACATAAAGTTTTATGACGGTAAATGCAACGACCTTAATGAAGATGGTTGCTCAAGTCTTTTTTTTTGTGTAAAGTTAATTGTAACACGGCAAAGTTCATATGTTATTGATCGATGTGCGCAATAATATAGTTTTATCACTAGTTCAGGTTTCCATATAAATCAAAATAAATGGATTTCAGAGAGGCATTACCTAATAAACGAATATAGATATTTTTCACAAATCTATAAAGTTTCTTTTAATATTAAGTTTAATTAAGTGATTGAAATAAATCATATATACGTGCCAGACTTGGAGCCTATCCCAAACCATAAATAAATGTCAGTCTGAAAGCAATTGTGTAACAAAATATCATCCTCAATACAAAAGGGCATTTATACCAACAAGTATTCAGTTATTCACATTTATTTGGCTTTAACATTAAGTAAAGTACGTTTTTCTACCGAACAAATGGAAATTCGTGTCTGTACATTTCTTTGTTTGGTGCTATGTCGTGAACGTGCGGGCCAATAAAAGTATTTATGTTTGTAAGGCATACACATAAGAGATGGTAAAGATTAAAAATGAATGAGTGGAAATCGAACAATCATTTTCCAATAAATAAAATCCGGTGTCTTTTAGCGGAAAAATAGGCCGCCTTCCTTGGAGGTTTATTGCATTCGTTTCATGGGCACAATGACGCACTATTATGCCGCAAAGCATATATTATGTCGTGTGCAAATCAAATAAAACTGTAATGCGGAAGAATGATTTCCACATTAAAAAATGTATTTTACAGCCAAGCAACTTGCCAAAATCTTTTTTTAAAGTATCAATAAAATACAGTGTAATTAAAAAAATTCTGTATTGGATATTTTGAATCTTTAAAAAATATTTAAAATAATTTAATTGTGTTCCTTTATGAGTTAAGTTAATATTTTTAATTATTTTTCGGCCCAAAAAATATATTCAAACCCAAAAGTAAATGTGAATAGAATGTAACATACTTTCTTTATTTCAATTAGTGAAATTAATTCATTTTTCTTTTAAGGAAAATATGTAAACGTTTCACGGTTTCCGACTTTAATTTCAGCAACCGTAATAATGTGCCACTGTTATGCTTAAGCAATTCTTCCGGTTCTGATTATGGAAATCGCTCTAGTTGTTGTACATGCTCCAAGTTCAGCCATTTTATTGTAAATTATTTTGCAAAATGTACGTCAAGTATAATGAATATTTTCATATAAATAATTCCTGCTAATTTAATCCTTAATTTTAGACGAAGTATTTTAAAACTCACGTCATTATATTTTACTTTTTAAATAGGTAAAACTCAGGATCTCTAGAGCATGTTTTTTACAAGAATGCAAAACAATCGTTTATCAATAACAACAATGCAACCTTTACAGTTTTTTATTGGTTCATTGTATAATCCATAAAAAAAATTCAATTAGAAAAAATATGCTTAATTTTATTCCACTCATAGCCGATGAAAAGTTTATATAGCCACTAAATTATTATTTAACTAGCTATTTCATTCTTCAGTAAAGTGTATAAATAAAGTTGAATCGATAAAATAATTAACTTAAGGCATCTTGGTAGTGGAGTAATGATTTCGAGTTCGGTGCTCTTCGACCCAAATAAAAATCCGGCGTATAAGTGTTGGGGTTGTGAAAAACTCAGAATCACGCCCATCATAAAAACATGTGTCACGCATACGGCGTTCGTTAAGACATCACTACTTCATTTCGACGTAAATGATAAAAATAACTTAATTTTCTTTACAAAGTTTGGGTGGACTATTTGGATCGATTGTAAGAGTTGATCATTTTAATTATAGCCTTCGCTAGGATATATTCGAAAAACAACAACAGTTGTTTAAAAATGTATAGAAGCAATTAAGGTCTGACGATTACCCATATCTATCCATATGTTCGAATGCCCCGATTGGAAATGAATTCCCACAATAATCCCACCTGGATATTTCCGTATCGATTTCACTTTAAATTAAACTTTTGTCAAAATGTATCCAGAATTTAAAATGTTGTGCAACTATTTTAATTTGCAGGGATGCAGCATCCCGAATGCTACAAATTTCTATTTCAATCCGTCATTCTGGTTGTTTCTAATTGCTTTCGATTGTTATGTCGCGTACGATGCCAATATTCAGGATTCAAGTCACAAAACACGAGAAAAAATATTTTACTCATTCATTTTTAACTAGAGATCTTGTTCAGATATTTTCCGTGTCTTCCTGTTGCCAATTATTAATAAATCATTATTATTATTCAATTTGTAATCATTTTACAGCGAATAAACAACAGGGAAATTGATTAAATTAAAATAGCGAAGACAGTAGTAGATGTAATCGATGAAAATTACAATAATTCTTGTAAATTAAGATATTGTTAACAAATTTACATTAAAGATATTTATCCTTGACTACAATATATAAATGTAATTGATTTCTTTCGAAATATAATTTATTTAGCTCTCAAGAAACCCTTTTTCAGTGGCACTTTTGTTATTGTCTTCAGGGAAAAATATTTGCTTAGACATGTTTGATACTTCAGTCCCTTACCGTTCATATTACATAAAATCTTGGTGTATGAAGTTATAACTTATACATGTTCATTATACATTTATACATGGGCGGCAAAGCTTCCT
This sequence comes from Sylvicola fuscatus, assembly GCA_026546915.1. NCBI lineage: Eukaryota > Metazoa > Arthropoda > Insecta > Diptera > Anisopodidae > Sylvicola > Sylvicola fuscatus. The sequence goes on from JANSTS010006783.1 coordinate 16,363, forward strand.
TATTTTTCGCTGAGAAGTTTCATTGATGGCACTAAAAGACTACAGAAAATGCCTCCCGTTGGTGCAGTAAGGCAAATAAATGTCAATTACATACATACAAATTAAACAAATGTGTTTGTATTTTCTACGATATACTGTTATTATTATTCTGGATGAAAATGCGAGTCTCTGTGCATGTAAACGACCGGAAAATGTGTTCATGCAAGCTTATTTGCTCAAGTCCTTAAGGGTGGCTCAATTATAATGTCGTAGTAATTAATTGTTGAAAGTAAGGGAAATAATTAATTGAAGAAATGGCATTTGGTTTACACCCATTCTTGAGTTATCAATTATGTGAAAAAAACCGTAACGCATTAATTTTGCTTATTAAAATTCAAATGAGCTTATTGGCGCGTCATTTCAAATTAAATCGTCGATTTTAGTGTTATTTATCGAATTCAAGCAGTTCTGAGCATCTGACATCAATATATTATGTACTTTTAATAAGCTTCAGTATTTTTGTAGATAAAATATCATAATTTAAAGTGAGTTTGTAAATTAAAAACAGCTATAAGTTTCACCGTCAAGCCGTTCATTGCACTAGAGACAAACCAACCATAATAAACGCATAAAAGGTTTAAAATTATGGTACTTTGACTTCAGTCTATAATACACCCTGAGGCTTTCAAATGATGTATTACAATTCATTAGGGTAATTATTTTATCGTACAGACAACATAATGACAACAGAAATCTCTTGGGATTCCGAGACATAGACGTGATAATTAAAATTAGCTACGTTGTTTATTTTATTATTCAATCTTTATTTCTTTATGTCCGCGTAGAGTCGCATTAAGTTTAACGAATCAAGATATAAATCTGTTATGAAGTCAGATTATCGCTAATCAATTAACTATTAACATATCTTCTTATTTTAAACAAAAACTTTTAGCTTCAAACTGTATATAAAATTCGCAAATCATACATTTTTCAAAACTTTTACATTGTACAACGACGAACTTTTCTTTTGCTCTCGCTAGTCAGCATGTCATTCAGTAGAAATCTTTTATGTCGACTGTAACAATAAAAGTAT
>JANSTS010006786.1:11525-33856 GCA_026546915.1 Sylvicola fuscatus
TAGTTCGCTAATGTTTTCTTAGCAAAAAGATACCCGCGAAGCACGTAGGTGCACTGTAAACACGCCGATTAAATTCGGTTGGACAATTAACGTTGTGCCAGCCACCAGACACCTCCTCTCCCATAATTGTCATTGTACTTAATAGTGCCAGTGGATTAAGTTGTTTTGCCGAAATAATTGCCACTTGCAAGAAACAATGTGAACAATGTTTTAGCACATTCAGTGCGCGGCAAATGCATCATGCAACTGCGTGAATTCAAATCTCCGCCGGCAGATCGTATTCGTCCAGATGAGGAGGCGAGGTGGGTTCTGTGATGTCAACGCCAAGTATAGTGTTACTAATTGTTGGCGTTGGCGGTCGCCAACAGTCGCCGTGTAAGAATTATTTGGAAAGCAAAGTGATTTGTGGCGTTTTTACGTGGAAAAGCTGCAACAGCAACGGCGTAAGACGTTGATGCACAAATGTGTCCTTGCCGGTGCGGCTTTTTCGTTGGCACAAACAAAATCGTTTCAACAATTGCATTTATTGTAATTGAAATTTATTATTTGGAAAAATTAAGCTTTTAACGTCTTTTGTGACGATCCTTTTGAGATATTGCCAACTCTTTATACTTCTTAAGTCATTTTAATTGTACAAAGATTACAATATTGCAATCTTGACATTTCTCATTCACTTTTGAGCAGTTAAAGTCAAAGAATATTCATTGTTAGAGTTTCCTTGAAATTTAAGAATTTTTTTTTCTTCTTATTAACATTTTCTAGAATTTATGAAATGATTCAAAAATGTTCATTTTGCCCATTTTAAATTTAAAACAGTCTTATCAACCTAAAATCGCTTGTTCTTTTAAAATAATTGATTTTCTTTTACATCACGCGCGAATATTGTTTTCAAAATATTGCAAAGGTCACTCATTCATTAATATAAAGATTGTATTAATGGCTTTTGGCGCCACAAGCGATATTGTTGAGAAAAAAAACATTTAAAAATGTTATGTAAACAAAGCTGTGAATATAATACTTAAATCTTATTACTAGGATTAGTCTATTTACTTCAATTTTTGCTGTCAGCTAATTGTGTCAATTTAAGCCGCATTAAAACGACCTTTTTTGCAATAATCTTAAGCATATTTAGATTAAATGATAGAAAATCCAGGACTTTTAATACTTTCACCATAAAACGCTGAATTTTAATTTGAGCATATTGGGAAATGAATAAATCGTTTAAATATACATTTTATTGATATAAATGGAAATAGTAATGCTTTATCAATCAGCATAAATATTTACAGTTTACTGAGCTGACATTTGTAGATCATAAAATCGTCCTACCCATAAGGACGTTCCCATCCATATGAAAAATGATTTTTATTCAGAATTCACTGAACCTTAAAAGGACACACCACTTGGCACAATTTTAACATTCCTGGCAACTTCAAGACGACCCCAATCGTAAAACCGTAAATAAATTTATGAGATAAAATTCTCAGAATTATTTTACTCATATATTATTCATTACCCTGGAATCAGTGGGCAGGAGGGCAGTTTCGATATGATTTATAGGATGTTAATATTGGTTCAATTTTTGTAAACGGTCAATAAAAAATGAATTAATCTTATTTAATCATAATTGGTGACTTTTCAAAAATCATTCAAAAAATTCAGACAAATTAAGGCTGTAATTCACTTAAAAATAAAATAATTGTATTTTTTTTTTGATGTAATTTATTTAAATTTCTTTTCATTTTTAACGGAAGTGAGAAATTTTATTTAATGTAAGTAAATCGCATGAAACCGCCAATTTGTCCAAATCTGTCTCAATTCCCCTCATTGGCCATTAGCCATGAGCCATGAGCCATGATTAACTGGATAATCCAAATCAAAAATACATTACATTCGTAATTTATATGTACAGGCAAGCAGCGATTTGGACAGGTGACGCCACACATGGACGCCCACTCTCTAGCGGCAGCTCCTATCTGACGTAATCTCTTTTCTTTGCCATCGTTTGCAAATTGTGAGATTTAAATTGAATTTATTTCGGGCCAGAGTTCTTGTTCGCGTGCGTGTTTTCACAATGTCTAAAACAAAAAAAAAACGGTTTTAAATGCTGTTTTATCTTTGTGCACGTTCCTTAAGTGCGTATTCCTTACGGTCTAAATTTGCAGTAATTTGTCGCTGTTCTTTCCGGCGACGCCGACATGCAAGACGAGTGCAACTTGTGCCAGCCCAACGAAAAACATGGCTCAAGTCGGCGCGCTTAATTATCAGTGGGCTTGTGGGTTTTATGTTTTTCCTCATTGGGACCCTTCCGCCCTGCGGACATGATTTCGTCTTTAATTTGTTTATGTTTGTCATTATGGGGCGAATGAGGGGCCAAATTAAATTTGATTGTAAATTACCATAAATTTGGCTGGTGTAGTTGACTCATGACACTCGCGCTCGCGTCCTAAATTGATTAAGCCGAGCCATTCTTTTGTTAATAAAAAATGTGGTCACATAAATTAGACGACAGTTGTGTCATCGCGTGGAAATAATTATAATTGTGTTTGCCACTTTCTCACCGTCTCGGCCGGCGTGTTCTTTGCACACTTCTTTAATGTTAAATGTTCACGCGTCCAACATATGTACATATGGGTCTGGCCGTTTAATTAAGCTTTCGAATTCCGTAATTTATTTCATTTTTATAGGCGCCACTTCAAATGCATGCACTCGTTCGAATGTGCCAGGCGCTGAGAGATTCGATGACAGACGGACTTGAATCTTGCGCTTCTTATCTCTATGTGTCATGTGGTTAGTGACATTTTAATTATGACGAGTATTGCTCAACAGCAATTGTTACAGTATTTTGTTGGCTGTGGCGTCACTGGAATTATTTGTGATTCACATTGGGAGCGACAAGTTCGCTGACTTTTTCCTCCAGCTTCTATAAATATTTTGTTGTCATTATCATAAGGCTTCTGTCGCAAATTCAGCTAATTGAGTCATCCAGTAGAGGTTGTTCACTGCTTCATGTTTAAAGGTCAATGCATCAAACTCTATGATTTAACACTTTATTAGGAACCTCTTAAACCGAATATGTGGGCTAATCTCAAACCATAAATCAGTTGAGATGTCGCCCTTAAATTGAAATTTTAATCAACAGCTTAATTAATCGAATTATCTATTTCACCAACAGGCATGCATTGACGACAATTTAGAAATGGTAGAGTTTCTTGTCCAAAATGGGGCCGACGTGAATCGACAAGACAATGAGGGTTGGACCCCTCTACATGCAACTTCATCCTGCGGGTAAGTGGCAATCAAAATTTTCCCTAATCAAATGATACGAAAATAACTCCTTGCCACCAATTCCAGATTTGTCAGCATTGCCGGATATTTGATTGAGAATGGCGCTGATTTGGCGGCAGTCAACAGTGATGGTGATTTGGCTATTGATTTGGTGCAAACCGCCAGCATGGAAGACTTACTGCACAAACACATCGAAGCGCAAGGTATCGACTGTGATGATGCACGCGGCAGCGAGGAGCGTCTCATGCTGAGTGATGCCAAGAAATGGTTGCGCAGTGACGCCTCAGAGGCTGACCGACCACATCCACGCACCGGCGCCACAGCACTGCACGTGGCCGCCGCCAAAGGCTACACTAAAGTGTTAAGCCTTCTGTTGGCTGGCAGAGCCGACGTGGACAAACAGGACAATGATGGATGGACGCCGTTGCATGCGGCTGCCCATTGGGGACAAAAGGAGGCCGCCAAAATGTTGGTGGCTGCTTTAGCTGATATGGATATTAAGAATTATGCTGTAAGTTTTTCCTCATATTTGGACTGCTGGTGGCAATTTTTGTAATTATTTGGATTTCTTTGCGACATAGGGACAAACTGCCATCGATGTGGCTGACTCAAATATGATAAGATATTTGGAGGAACTCAAGAAAAACAATAAACGCACTAAACGAAGGCCAGCTAGTCAAATTAGGATTTCTGACAACATTGAGAATCACATTGATGTTCCATCGAAAGTTATTCGTGTTGATGTTAAGGCAGATGGCAAGGAAGATGGTATGTGGCTGTGTTTATTTGTGGCCTTTTTCTGTTTTGTTTTGTTGATGTATTTAGAGATTTGTATAACACAATTATTTTGGCTTTAATGCTGCCCACCGTGAATCCGGGTTTAAAAAAGATGATGAACAGAAAACGACTGAAAGTATTCAATTTTTGGAATGTTTAACCGAGTCTAGTGACGATAGTGGCTCAGATGTCACTGAATCTACAGAAAGTTCCCATACGACAAGTGTTTCTGACGGTATAGTTGACGCTTTAGATTTGAAGCGATTTTTTATGGTTCTTAAGGACTTCTGTGATTAAGAAAAAACATATTTAAATAAAGATGTTTTCTGTTGTTAGTAATCGCCATTTAGAGAATATTTTTTAACGTATTTGCTTGATTGTAGATGAGAAACCAAAACCACCAAATGAGCCTGCAGCACCGCTGCCCGCAGAAAACAACACAGCTGAGGATGATATGCCATGGCGCCGTACCACTGGCAGCACATTGCGAGCCCGCACTCAATACGATAGTCCACCAAAGACACGTAACATTGCTTCGATCTCTGTGTCAGTTTCAATCAATAATAATTGTATTTGTTCATTTTATCGCTGCCACAGAAGTGCCTGAAAAGGATGCACAACCCACTGAAACCGAGGTGATACTGCGGCGAACACAGAGCTTTGAAAATGACGAGAAGTGAGTAATTTTGCGGTTTTAAAATGCTATTACGTTAACGAGTTTGAATTTACACCGAATGCATCACAGATATGCAGTGTTTTTTCTATATTTACCATTTTTTTTTTATTTACTCAAATAACTGTCGTAACAAATGCTCATTGCCATATATTGTGTTGAGAGTTTTAAATTTCATTGATGTTTGTCGCTTATTGGATGTCTGGAAATGCGTCGTTTAATTGTTTTCCAATATGAATTGTCAAGCAAATAAGATTCTCTTACAACATTGACCAATGACAACAATGCAATTAAACGTCTTATGATTTCCAAGACAAATCAAAAATCAATGGACTCATTCACTAAACCAAATAATTTTCATGTTTCATGTTAGAACAATGTAATATGTGTTGCAAATTAATAATTCATTTACTATTACGTCGTGAGTGTGTGTGAGTTTGTATGTGCATACTGCATTTTTGTCTTATATTAATTGATTAATTTCACAAAAACAAAAAACACAAAAGAACGTTTGGCTTTTCACAATTAAACAAAAATTAATAATTCGCAACAATCGATGGGCTCTTAATCATCCCAAAGATTTTATCAAAAGTACAATGAACTGCGGGCTAGGATAAAGGCGAACTCATGCCCGACGCTACCAGCAACGCCCACGACAGGCGTCATCGGTAGTAATATTAACACATCAAATACTTACTCTGTGCAAAGGTCGGCCTCACTCAAAGATCATAGGCAACAAAGGTAGGTCGCCAACTGTTGAACCATTTTATATGAAAATTGATTCACATAGTTTCTCTAATTTGTAAATTTTCGTTCTTAATGAATTGTGCATGTGTTGAATTGTTGTTTGCTTAGTTTTTTACCTATACATGACTCATCTCAAGAAAGCTCATTGTTTAAGATAATAATTTCTATAAAAACTTAAATGTTTACAGGAAACCATCGTCCCTGTCACCACAAACAAATCCCAGTACACCTGCGACAACGCCAACGTCTGGTCAAATGCGAAGGTAACAATTCAATAAATAGATTATTTTATTTTAGGACTTTTATTGTAATTTTCGTTCCTTTTTCAAGAGATTTCGATACTTTAATTGTCTACATCATAAAATCTTAAGAATTTAAAATTCATTTCACCTTTTGATCACTGATTCACTTTGTTACTACTACTTTTTTTTATCAATTACATACATCTTCTGTACACATGCCATTTACATTGTACTACAGTGTCCAAAACGTGAATCGGTCCCCTCCAAAGTACAGTAGCCTAACTAATTTGGCATTAAGTAAAGTTAATGACAGCAAGTTGGTTAACGGTGACAGTCGAATTCTGTTGCATCACACTTTTGATCAGACTCACAATCAATTATCATCACCTACAAATGCTTGCAGTTATCAAAATTTTGCCAATAACGGACGTGATCGTGTTGGGACAACGACATCGAAAATTCCGACGCCGAGCGTCACCGTGGCCACAACGGCCGCCGTGGCCGCAGCCGCTGTAGCCATGAGCACGGCAACACCGTCCACTGGTGTTGACAAAAATCATGTACAGCCGCCGGTTGGCTCGGCTGTGGTGGCTGCCGGCGCCAAACACAATTCCGATGCGGAGCCGAAAACTAGCAAATTCGCACCCGGAAATATTATCAAAAATTTCTTCAAGTAAATTGTTTCTTTGATGGCCTCTTTATCAACAAAAAAATGTTTATTTATTTTTCTAAAAGATCTTCGCGTGTTGTTTTGCTTTTAAAAAATTGGAAATTAACCATAAACGTTTTTTTTTTTAATTAACAAACAATTTAACTGAATTTCTTTGACTAAACCTTAAACATTTTGGATATTTTTTGAAAATCATTTTTATGGTTAATTCAATTGGTTGGTAAAAAAAATTCTTCAAACGAGAGTTTTAATTTTTATTTAAAGCTTTTTGTTGTTGTCAAGATGCGTCTTTGCAATAAGACTCTGGTCTGAAGGATCGTCCTTACACTTACTGAACCCCCCATGTACATAACCCAAGTATCTGTTCGCAGAAAAGCCAATCGCCCACCTGCCTAGCCATGTACAACCGTTTGAAAACCGACCATATGAAACAGGTCGCGGTTTACACGCCAATAATGTTATATAATTTGCGTTTATCGTTACTTCCCATTGACTCTCCGCTACCTCTTAATTACCGCATCTCTTTATCGTGCATTTTCAGCATATAATACCGTTTCAACTTTCAATATTAAGTATCTCTTTTCACATTCATAACAAATTTACCTACATCTGAGATGCACTTTGTGTTTTGCACCTTCTCCTCCTCCTGCTGCTGCTGATGCTGCTGCTGTTGTTGTTGCTGTCGTCTCGCCACCGCTCCTGCTGCTGCCCATATATTTATTTTAAATCAATAATAGCGATGCATTTTCTTTTCTTTCTTTCTTTTTGATTTGATTGCTGTTTAATTGATATCCGCTGTGTCTGTTTGTGCTAATTAGATGTTTTGTTTATCCATTTTTGTAGATCATTTGTACCGCCGGCTCGCGACGAAGAGAGCGAAACTCAGCGCAAGGCGCACGCGAAGCGTGTACGCGAGACGCGTCGCTCCACTCAAGGTGTGACATTGGACGAGATCAAGAGCGCCGAGGAGCTCGTCAAGAAGAAAAACAATATGAATAACAACAATAATGTAAGTTTTTCCGCGGTGGAAGGCCACGCACAGATGCCAGCTCTGTCGTTATTACACACGTTTTTCAATTTGTCTTTTCAATTTTAATTGGATTTCCTATTTGAATTTGATGATTTAAGTTTTTCAAATTTTAACCCTTCGCTTGGGCAAAAGGGCTTTTTTGGATTGAACCACCTAACCTTTTGCCTTTTTTTGTGCAGTTTTATTTTTCTCTCTATTTTAAAGTTAATGGTATGTTTACACGTTTAAATAGGGGAAGGTAGTAGCTACTCAAGGATTAGAGGATTTAAAAAATATGTAATTAATTTAAGTTAACATTTTGGTACAGGAAAATTCAATTTAATTAAGAGCTTCTAACTGTTTGTAATAGTTACAAATAAATTAAGCACCGTCACACAGAGATACATCTTTCTCTTGAACATCTTTGCTTCCTAAAATTAAATCTTCGCCCACGCACGTGTAAACCACCATTACAAACAATTGATTCAAATTAAAAGCCGTTTCTTCTTCTTTTTGTTATTTGTGATTAAACTAAATAATTTGTCCCGGTTGTTCCTTGTTGAACTAATAATTAACAGAGTGAAGTACCAACTGGAACAATTAATGACAGAGTCCCTACGCTGGATGGTGATGCTAGTGTTAAGCTAGCCATCACCACTGAACCATCAACCTCATCAGCATTGGTAGAGGATCAAATAACTGCCACATACACAATAGCAGCGCCAAATAATAAGAAATCACCAGCTTCGCCAACCGGTGGCGATCCAGCAGCCGATCGAAATGATGATGATGACAAGGTGATAGCATCGTTCACAATTCCCCCGCCCAAGTCCTCCCTAGCCGGCGCAGCAGCGAACAACACCGCTTCTGCCGCATCCAAATTGAGCTCAGACGATAAGGAGCGTGAGCCCAAAGACAATACAGCTAAAGCGACGACTGAGTCCATTTCGGCCACTATAAACGTGCCTACGGTGACGGCTACCGTCATTGAAACGAAAAAGACTGATACGGATGAACCGACCTCGAAACTGATGTCCGCCACCACTCGACTCAAAGATGACAATGTGGAGCAAACGACAAAGCCTATTGCCAATGACAAGCCGCTTGACCTGTTGACAAGACAGAGTCGTGACAAGCGCTCCCTGTTTGATATTGATAATGCCAGTTCGTTGTCGTTGGCGGACAAATTACGCAATGAGGCCAACAAGTATTCGGAAAAGTTGAATGGGGAGTCGATAATCGTGGCCACAGCCACTTTGGCGCGCAATGAATCCATTGACAGTGATAGCTCGGTGACCAGGTCGAAAAGTTCAACGCCATCGTCACCACAACATTTGACACCTGAACGACGACGATCGTGGCGTTTGAAACCCGATGCGGGAAGTAAGGTATGGTCGATTGCAACCAAATTCACTCAGACTCTCTGTTCCTTGTGCATTTATATTTTTCTCTCTCTCTCCCTCCATTTATATCCCTTTTATTTTGCAAATGGCCCAGCTCAACGTCCTTTTGTGCGAATCAATTCGCTGTACGATGTACGTTGTGACTAGGCGCTTCCGATTGGATGAAATGCCCGCAAATTCATATTTTATGAGTTTCGCCGGCCTCAACGCATTTTAAGCTTTTAGTTTTTTATCATTTTTATGTGATTGCATGTTTTTTGTTTGGCTTAAATAATTAATCTTGTGCTTATCAACAAATTAATCTACAGTCAATGTATTAACCCACAAAAAAAACAGAAATATTGATGTAAATATGGCACTTTTAAACCATTCCAGTTTAAACTTGAAGACGCTACCACGACTGCCGCTTCCATTGTCAGTAACAGTGGCACTGTGGCCAATGCTAGCGGAAATACGTCATCGTCTTCCATTAGTCAGCGCCGTAACAGCTCCAGTAAGTTCAAACTAATTATTAAAAGCAGAAGAACAAAAAATTACATACATTTTTTTTTGTCGACAGACACATCGACCACAAATTCTACAGCACGTCCCGTATCAGCACCAGTAATCACCGAAACGGGCAAAGATAACGCTGCCGAAGTGACACTTTCACTACGACGACCAAAGAGTGTTGAAGATAAAGGTAAATTGCTTACTAAATTGATATTTCGACGTGTACCTGTGCCGTTCATTTAGCAAATCTAACCTTGCACTCAATTGAACGTGTGCCAACTGTTAAGTAGCCCAAAAAGCAAGATGATTTATATTAATGCATTCGATGTTGCAGAAAACGACAAGGAGAATGATAGCCGAAGCGCACAAGCTAACCAAACAGCCATCCAGAGACGCCGACGACCAAAGCGGCGTTCGACTGGCGTTGTACACGTCGATATGGATGTAAGTTTTCACGCAATAAGGAAGTGCAGTTCGCCGTCTATTTTGCCATATGCTATTTATAAAGATTGTTTGGTGTCTTGGCACGGCCCACTAATTCGGTGTTTGTTGCATTCTTTGCAGGATCTTGACCCGGATCGACAGGAATCATTTGATGGAGACGACAAGGAGGTAAGTTACTTTTGTACCATTTCTAAATAGTTTTAAAATCATTACAACGTTGTGTGTGTGTAAGTGCATCAAATTTTTTGTTAGAGGTCAAGTAATAAAATTAATGACAAATTAATGTAAAATAGTTTTAAAGATTTATACAAAAAAATCTTCCATTTTATAGAGAAAAAAATTAAATAAATGTGAAAATAATCAAACATTTTGAACTGCCCTCGTACAAGATAATTCGCAAAATCATTTGTTGGAAAGTATTTTGGCGTGTCACCAAACGAATCATTTAAATTCGTTAACGACCCAAAAGGTTCTGTCACTGCATCAGATCGAACTTCTGCAAAGTTCACTCGCAATTGCACAATGGCGCGTCCTTCCTCCACCACCGCCGTCCGCCGCACCTGTCCTGCATTTCGGTGGTTCTTTCTAATTAAAGATTTGCGAGTAATATTGTTCGCACTGCGGATGAGGCCAGTCAGTTTGTCACGCACTACCTTCTGCAGTGAAAGTCTATTTTAAATATTCATCTTGTAAATTACAAGACGTCTTAAGAAATGTGTGTGCTAAACGTTGTCGCATAGTTTATAATTAAAAAATATTAATTAAAGAGTAAAAAACTAGGCGTGCTGCGTTCAAGGACTGCTGTATTGTGTTTTTGTAATTATGCTATGTGTTCTTAGCGATTCGGGAGCCTCAATTTTTTGGTAATTGGCGCGTTAGTGACAACCTTCTATCTTAAAGTGTTGAGAAATGGGTCGCAATTTTCTGGTAAACGCGTGAACTCAATTTTGTTGTGGCTGTTGTTTTTAATTGATGTTGAAATAATATTTGTGGCGTCGTTTTCCAGTCTGGTGTCCGTGTTTCTAGTATAATAAAAGAGCTTTTTTCGCTGTATAAGATCTTGCTCATGTTGAGTATAATCTTTGAAAATTTCATTCAGACAAAGTGGCACCGCTGAAAGCTTTACAGTTTAACGACAAAAGATCCATTTGAAGACAATTGGATGCCAAAAAATACCGTTTAAGCGCGATGACTACATCACAGTAGACAGTTGTTCATATTTAAATAATAAAGAGTTCACCAAATCACCCACGCATTGTCGTCGTACAAAATGCTTCAGCCATTACGTCAACGACAAAGAACTAAAGAAATTGCGAAATGAAAAAAGAATTGGCAAATGGACCTGTCTTCTGTGTGTTCTACCGATAAACGTATTTTCCGACCTTGACTTGCTTTCGCCGTTCATATCACAGGTTTTCACGATTTTGAAAATCGTGTGCGTCCATAACACGTCCCTCTCCCATCTCTGGCTCTGGATTTGAAAATGTTTGCCTTTGTCAATGGCAGCTGAACGTCCTGTGCATTTCTACTGCGCCATTTTATCATCCTACTTCGGTGATGCTCTCATAGCAGATGCGTTTCTTACCTTGTCAACTCGTGGAAAACATGAACAGAGTTTCTGCGCTTCATGATTATAATTTATGTTACTCTCATTTATATGACTGAATTCAATTAGTAAAATGGACGTCAGTTGACGGCGACTAAAACAAAATGTCATCATTTTATTGTCGCAAAGTTTTACGCGAATCGTCTTTGTTTCATTGGGAGCAATTAACCGAGAAATAAAAGGAATTGCCGTGAAAGTTGTCTCTTTGATCCTGGATTTGTTCTTTGTTGGATCTGATTCATTTTCACATGATCTTCTTGTACGGTTGGCAGTGGCGTCGACTTTGTTTCTGTACATATAAATGGTTGCATTTGCAAAATCTTAAGACGGGCGCTTTAAATTTTATTTTCATACAAATGTGTTTTCAATCAAAGACCCAATTTCATTTAAAGAAGTGGAGCTTTCTTATTAGTTAGAAGAGTTAATATTATATTCATTCTAAAATGAATTTGTTTTTCTTAGGTTTGAGTTTTTTTTTTTGAGAATTCATAAATCTTACAGATTTCGGTGCATTTTTTATAAAACCCGTTCCCGTTTTATTATTAAGTTGATAAAATTATTGATCTTTCTCAAAAAAGTCTACAAAAAAATTTAATTTCTAAAGCTGAAAATTCCAAACACAATTTTGAGAATTAACTGGTTGAAAAATCGTGTTTTTGTAAACATCGCCCAAGAAATATTTTCGTAAACCTATTTTCTATGCACACGCGACAGTAAACCGCTTTCTTCCAACAATGTTGAGTTATCACAAAATGTTGCAGCTCATATGCCACATCCAACCATATCCTATCAATATTTATTGTTATTAAAAGACGCTGTTGACTATTAAATGGTCAGCTGCCAAATAAAATTAGCGGAATAGTGTCGCCACTAATTTGTTGCAAATGTTTGGAAAGGAAACCATTTAAGAAAATCTTCGAATTGTCTGAAAAAAAACTCGCTGATATAACACAATGGCATAAATGTTGCATATTAATAGTCACAACAAATAAAGAAATAATTCAATAAAGGTTGAGTTTAGTCAGCACAATTGTGGATTACGAGATATTATTGAAGAAAGTGCAGACTAAGCGGCTTCCCGGGGAAATAAAGGGACAAGGATTTTCGCTATTTTAACAGAAAATGTTTTCTTTTATCTGGTCAGACACATTATTCAAGTCCAAGTCAACCAGCACGGTTGGTGTCAATCAGCATTGTTGTTTTCATGTGAAAAGTGCGCAAACCATTTTTAGCAGATTTGGCAGACAGTTTAACGAAATATAAATAAATATTTAAAAGTTCTCCGTTTTACAGTTAACGGAAAATGTGGTTGGTGATTACAATAGCTGATCAATAGCTCAATTTTGCATGATCTTCTATATCATTCAGCACATCGTTTGCACTACTATGGTTTTTGTATTTGTGGAAATTGGGCGAGGAAGCTGCGTGTACATTCGTCTGCCCACGTTCATCACCGAAAATAAACTTATAAACCATATGGACTTCTCCACCACACGCCACTCCACACACGAATTTCCTGCTCGTCGTTTTTTCCGCTTCTCCTACGTGTATTTGTGCTTGAATTTGGCTATTTATTTTAGAAGCGCGATCACAAAGACGACTAACAGCTTGTAATTCATAATGTAACGATCATTTATTCATTTCATCCCTCTTTTGTAAATATAATAATTCCTCGAATTCGTTGCGCGGAAAATCTATAATTCATTTCCATTAAGAAAATGCCGCAAACACTTTCTTCTACGATCTACGTCTATGAGACGCGCCGAGGCACCCAATTCATTTGCGCCGCGACTCTCTCTGTGAAACGTCTTAACTTTGCCATAAAATCGTTCTCGTCATTTTCAAGTCAGTTTCAACGCACCGTCTTAGCGGCAACAACACGCGACTTTCGTCGATTGCTACAGTTGTTTTATTTATATAACAACAAAAAAATTATTAATTGATTGTAAAGTGTTAAAGCCCATTAAAAATCAGTTTGTATTTTCAGTGAAATGAATATTAATTGTAAGTCATTAATGTTCAATGTTAATCGTGTTGATTTATTCAGTGTTTATCAGTGAAGAGAAATATTGTTCGACTATAAAATGTTATGCATTGCCGTCTAAAAGGCTTCGTGATCTCTTAATTATCCTTTGTGAATAAGATTGTTCCATTCGATTAACGACCGATTTAATTATTATAGTTATTTTGCGTTTTTTCAATGTTCAGAAACTGAATTTTATATTGATTAACTCGTTTCAGTTGATTAAGTTGGTTCAGCAGCAGCGTCTTGATAATCAAACTTATGTGGTGTCTTCTTCTTATCGTTGGTCAATCAATTTGATTTTGTATCAATTGTTTATGCTCTGCATGTTTTTCAATTCAAGCATTGTCTGACTGCGCTTCTAGCTTCCGTTGTGAATAATTACTCATTGTTTTGATGCGTTTAGTGATTGTAAACAACAATTTCTTCCATTTAACATCTTTGAGTTCTTAGAAAACAGTTTTTTTCTCAAGCTGTTTCAATTAATTTTTTTTTCTAATTCGTAGAAGCTTTGATAAATTACCATACATAAGCAATACAATTACATGCTATTCAGATTAAAACAATTTTTGTTTTGTAATTTTGTTGTTTTTCATCGGATGAGCGTCTTCGTAAAATCATTTAGTCATTTAAGAGACCGTAAGATTTTTCTTATTACCTTAATTAATTTCATTTTATTATACTCATATCCTTTAACAAAATTATTATATTCTCTGAAGATGATATATTTTCTTAAGATCTATCGATTGGTTTTTACCTAGAAACATTATTCAAATTCATGGTAACTGCAAATAAATAAATGGTAGCAGGAAATATAATCTCTGTAATGCCCGTCAATACCGTCGTTTTTCATCAGTCACATGACGTAGTCTAAACCACTAAATAAATAGGAAACGTGCAGTAAATTCAATATGTTACGACTTACGGTCCTCCCATAAAACATTTTGAACTATTTTGGAAGTCGTTAATTTAACTGTCAAAGAGATTGTTGAACATTTAACTAATTTATGCGTTTTCCCATTTTCCTACCTAATAACAAAACAGAGTTCATCTTTGCAGATAGTCACTTAATCAGTGATTTTGTAAATTAAAAACGCGTAAATTATCTCAGCAAACGTCAGTGCTAATTTCTTAAGGCAATTCGATAATCTTGCACACAAGAAAACTTTAACAGTGAGTTGATTGAAAACTGTTTTTTTTTCGCGGAGACATGAATTAAATGAAATTCCTCAATAAAGTTCGCCTTATAAGCAAGTGACGAATAATAATTTAGCAAAACTGGTCAAATCCAATCAATTCCCATTTATGGTCGCCAAACAGAAGTGCTCTACGTTTATTGGAATTAATATTTTGCAACAGACTTTGCGAACTATTTCTCAATGATTAGCATAATTAATGGACTCAATTATAGTTTATTTGTTTTTATATACAATAAACATAAAGCTCCTTGTTTTGATCATTCACCTGACTTGAGATTAGTTAAATGAAAACCTGCGCCTGCCAATTACGCTGTATTTAACCAAAAGTGTCACTGTTGATTAATTACCGTGACAGAGACACATTTAAGTCGAATTTATTCGAAATGTTCTTGAAACTGTGAGATAATCCCAATTAAGTTTGCCAATGATTTTTTGCGAAAAGCTGCCACAGGCTTCTTTACCTTCAAACGTATTTGGCATAAAAACATAAAGCATAAACATAAACCTTCCCAGCTCATCTTTCGTGGCCACCGTACTTTTCTTCCATTGAAACGCAATTAACTTTCTTTGTGAGCTCTTTATTAGATTTGTATTGTTTATTTACTTGGTATGTTGGACTGAATACTCCGCCACCCGATCAGTCGGTTGTTACCTCCACAGCGATTCGAGAGCGCAGGCACACACGCGTTCTGGCTATTATAATCCGCGCGTTTCAAAACAAAACAGATCCTCCACTATAAATTCAACGTCAGAAATCTATTTCTGTTTGAAAAGTTTAAAAGTACATTCTACCCAAAAACTTTTTTTTTCGTGTGTACGACGATTCCGATGTTTCGCCTCATTTTCCCAAAAGGTCTGACCGCTTGTGGTGGCTGATGAGAAGAAAAGAAGGCGAGAGCGCGTCGACGCACACACGTCAAAAGTGCATCACCGCATTCCTGAAAATAGTTTTCGGCAAATAATTAACGACGGGCGAAAATCTCGCGTGCTCGCCGCTTCTGTATGTGAGCCACGAGCGCCGTGTGGTGCCGTGAAAATAAACGAAAGTGCGCGTAATTGGGTGGCTGTCATATGGGTTGGTACACCTTTTTGTCGTGGTGGCCATCACTGAATTTCTTTTGTTGTTCTCAGCCAGCGGTGAGTTCAGTAGCTAAGCTCACGCTTGCGAACGTACAACAAAAAATAGAGCAAATCTCGTAATGGCTAGGAAAATTATGAGATTCCTCAATCTTCATCTTATTCTTCGCCCTTGAGCTATGCAACAAAACAATTCCCTTAGCTTTGAAATCCTTGAAATTCTTGTCATAATTAGTTTAAGCCTCAAAGTAATTATTCCTCATACTCCCCATTTGCTGAACCAATTTTATCGTTATGCAACAGTCGTTTTATTAGCGTCTCAAATTCCAGATGGAAATGTGTCCTAAATTTACATGACTCATGCAAATAAGAGCATTCAAAAATAAACATAAAGAACAAAAATAGTGCAAATAAAAAACTGTTACAAATTGTGTGAAAAACAATCTCGCCAAAATGTCGTTTCGTTCACGTTCACGAAACATCCAGCCGATAATGACGCGTCGTCGGTCACTGTCCAATTCACGTGTCCCCACATCAACGCCAACCAGCATTTACAGTTCACCATCCTCGTCCATATCATCGACTCGCCCCCTCAGCACGGCCTTCTACTCCTCGAATCCGTCCTCATATGGCGGTGGCTACCAGAGCGTCTACGCCAACCAGTACGGATCGCGCGAATCCATTTACAATCCATCGGCACGGAGCAGCAGCATTTACGCCCCCTCGGGCAACAATCTGCGTCGCGACAGCTATGGCGGCAGCTCGAATGGCTTGAACACATTTATGCTGAACGGCGGTAGTAGCATGGATAAACGTTACACGCCCAGCACCACCAGCAGCTACACATCTCCATATGCCGACCGATACGTGAGTCCGTACTGCTCCTATGACAAAGGCATCACAACAGCTGGCCTCAGTTTATCACTGTCTGGCAATGGCGCTGGTGGAAGCGGCAGCACCAGCAATGGATACTCGTCCAAGAATAGCAGTAGCCTGTACACACCGTCGAAAATGTCATCGTCGACAGCTGGCGGTGCACACAAACAACGCGATTACACTCCAGCGAGGAATTCGAGCTTCACATCGAAAAGCCTTTCCGCGTCAAATAATAGCATTAGTAGTTACTCATCGCCGACGACACCGGCGTCAGCGAGTTCAACGGCCCAGCAGGCCGTGCTGCTGGGACGCAGTCAGTCGTTGCGTGATCAAGAGCGCAAAAGTCGATCGCGATCGCGCAAGGGGAACGCACAAGCGAGATCGCTGAGTGTGTCCTCTGAGAAGAGTGAAGGATATGAAGTAAGGAAATTGTCTTAACTCTTAATGTTATATTTTTGTCAGCTTGACCTCTTACACGAGCACACACACACACATGCAAATCGCACAGAATTTGTGTCAAATCAATTGGATGATGCCTTTTTTTGGGGAAAGAATAATCTAACTTTTAATGTTTCACAGAGTGGCAGTGAGAGAACATCACGCTCTCGTCTCGGATCGACCAGTTCCGCCGCTGAACATGTTGATCTTCTCAAGGAGGGCGCCGATTCTTCAGAAAATGGCGAACTCATTGACTACAAAGCTCTCTACGAGGCTGCAAAGTAAGTTAAACCACCGATGATTTTCGTTAGCATTGAATAGTATTAATTTCGTGATCCTTGATTTCAGGGCTGACAATGAAAAACTGAAAATCGAACTCAAGAAAAAGGACGAGGACTTGCTGAACGCAAAAGCTACAGTCGATCGATTTGCAAATGCTGTAAGTATATGCAAACGTTTCTTCCATTCCAATCAATGGCAAATATTTTCTTAGGATCGATATCATATAAGCATTTGTAGAGTATTTACGTGAATTATGTTAAAGTGCAGTAGTGCCCCGAGCATCTTATTTGTTTCATTTTGCGCTTCTTCAGTTTCAATACAACAAATTACTCATTTAACGTTTTCGCATGCCAATTTTTCGTTCCCAAATTCTATAAACAGAACCCAGATTTCTGACTCTTTGTGCCTAATTTGTGAAATAACAATTGCATTCCAATTAATTTCATTTCTTCAGTCATTTGTATGCAACATAATTTTTATTATGTGATTTAAGTCTATACTAATAAGATGAAAACTATGTGTGAATGTTATGAACACAGTTTTTGTGTGTGAATAAAATAAAGACATGAAATTGTTTAGAATCTAGTCAATGTTGTGGGAAACTATGTGTATCATGCGAGAAATGCCGCATTGTCTGGTCGTTTCAATAGATGAATGCTGAACTTCATTCTATTTTTTATGATCTTTCTATATTTATGTAGGTTGAATGGATGAGATGAATTTGTATCTAATTGGTTTATATGTTAGTTATTTGCTTCTTATTAGTAAAAACAATAGTTTGCTTTTGTGGTTCTTTAATGAACTTCAATCGGTTAAATGATTTACAGTATTTATGATTATTTCGTACGTGGCCGCGGTAAGAAACTTTAATTTGAAATAATTTTTTTTGTCGGGAAAATACCCGGCCCTTTTATAATTATTAAAGTTCATCGGTTTTAACCGTACATAACGGTACAATTAAAGAAACTAGTCGTTTTAAAATAATTTATTTCACGACAGAAAATTACATTCATTTCTATGTGCAACTTGTAAACTTTAATTTTCGACTTGCGCTTATGGTTCAATATTCAGCTGATAAAATCTTGGCTTTGTTTAAACAACTGTTTTGGTAGTTTATGGCAATATTTTTGGGATGCTTTTTATTTTTCCCCGCCAAACTTTGTTACCTCTGAGACAATGCAACAAAATTTAAAATTAACAAATCAAAATTTAATTGCGCTTACAGACAACCAAAAACACGCTCTCTGAACTTGAGAAGCGCGAACGAAGAGCCATGGAGCGCAAGGTATCGGAAATGGAAGAGGAGCTAAAGGTAAACTCAGTTAGACAATGTTTTTTCTACCAAAAAGAATATTTTTCCGTTGAAAACCTTTTTCTTTTTCTTTTTATTGAATCAATATCACGAGAAAATCATTCATGTGTCATTTCACAGTAACACACATAACTTCTTATATATAAGCAATAATTCTTTTGTATTTTGATCACCAATTGGATTGAGTTCAAACATATACAAACAGAGTTCATTTAACAATATATTTTGAAATTATTTAATTTGGATTATATAACTTTTTTTTCACAATACAATTAAATTTGGCAATCGTTTGCACACATTTTTTCTTATTTTTGTTGTGGTTTATAAATGGTTTAAAGCAATTGCTTTTGTTTTTTCTTTTTTTACTTCTTTTCTGTACTTTCAAAATACTCATACCAAGTTTTGAAGAGTTTTGACGTTATTTTTTTCTTTCAATTTTATTAAATCTTATTTGATTTTTGAAACACGAGAAAACCAACCACAATAAACAACAA
Source organism: Sylvicola fuscatus (assembly GCA_026546915.1). Classification (NCBI taxonomy): domain Eukaryota; kingdom Metazoa; phylum Arthropoda; class Insecta; order Diptera; family Anisopodidae; genus Sylvicola; species Sylvicola fuscatus. The sequence goes on from JANSTS010006786.1 coordinate 30,578, forward strand.
GTTGCACTCAACAAATCACCCATTTTAACCAACGGAATTCATCTATCATACATTTTGTTTAAGCAATTAGATTTTAAGCTGGATTTCTAGTGGCGTTTTCAGTTCAGTTTTGAGACATCAAGCTTTTTATTTCGCCTCAATTTGCATACAAAATCATGATCATTTAGAGCATCAATCGTGTTTTTGACTGTTCCTTTCTGATCATCACGAAATTTCGTTTTAACAACTTGAATTACCTCGCATGTGAAACTGCGAATTTTTGTTGTTTTTTTTTTTTTTGGTTGTTTACACAATCACATAAAAGTGACTGTATTTTATGATTCGCAAAAATTCACTCTCATTACTGCACTTTAACATAAAATTGTGCCTACATGTTAATGGAAGTGGCTTCAACGAGCGCGAAATAACCGTCGAAATTGATGTTTAAACGTGATTTTTGTGATCGGCGTGGCGTTTTGTCTGCAATTGATCTGAAAATGCCATTACAGTTAATGCTAGGATTAAAGAAGCAATCTACAAATGACTAAAATGTTGACAGTTTCTTTTGGTGCTTTAAATGTTAGTTTTGGTAGCAATTGGTCACTAAATTCTGTTTCTTAAAGCAAAAATCTAGCAAAAAAGCATACGATTGAGAATTAAAAATGTCATTTTAGTCAAAATGTGGCTTAAAAGCTCTTGTTTTTAACCGCTTCGGCGATGCTTACAGCAAGGACACACGTTTGAGTATGTGCCTTTGCTGTAAGTGGCCTAATCGGCTTCTTTTCAATTATTTCAGTGAAAATTGATGTTGTTGTCTTGTTTAAATAAATAAACATGAATTTGTTTTTATGCAAGAGCTCGTCAAAAAATAAATCTTTAAATTCTCGTCAAATATTCAAGACAACAACCAATTGAAACTACAATAAACATATCAAATTTATTAAAATTAATAAATGGTAATTAATGTTTTTCTTTTTTAATTTAATTCCTTCAAAAACACAAAAAACCACTGAATAAAAAACAAAAACCACTCAATCGACTACGTCCAAAAACAAACAAAAAACCGCACAACAAATGATAAAATAAAAATGCCGCCCACAAATGCACGTGCAGCAACTGCAAAAATACAAGACTGAGAACGAGCGCCTACGCGCTGAGAATCGTGCACTCACACGTGTCGTTTCCAAACTGACGACCTCGGCCCAGAATCAGCTTCACAACAAACAGTAATTTGACGCCATCTTTACTTCCTCTACTCTACAAATATACAAAACAAACAGCAACAACACTTATCTAGTTACACTCGTACTTAAACTTGTATCTAAACACATTTAGACAATTAAAACATAGTAATACATATAACAGCGCTATTTGAGCATAATTATCGCACAAACGAAAACATGAGATCGACCAGCACCACCACCAAAGCTCTAATCCACCGCAAACAACACGCCAAAACTGCCTTAGAAACACTTGTTGTTGAAAAGAATTTGAATGTGCCGCCTTCCTACACGAATCCATCGTCTTGCGTGGTTGAGATCACACGGGCCAGACGCACAAGAGCACTTGATTTGATGTGGCACATTAGATTAGATTGGTGATGGTAACATGTGGATGAAGATCTGTTTGTGGGTTATTGTTGTCGATTGGCATCTTTGGAATGCGCGCGCACTTACACGCAAATACACACATCATCCCTATTCCCCCAAATTTTACACTCATACCCTCGTGCAACCGCAACCTTGACCAACCGCGCATTTACGACGAACCGTGCGGAGAGAACCGTGGAAAATTTTGTGCATTCTTCCCGAATGTCTGCGGTATGAAAAACGGAGTTACATGCAAAATTAGGATGGATGTTGTTTGGTTTTAAATTTTCTATTAAACAAATATTTTTGTTCCTTTTTCGGATTGCCATTCATGTTGGTTTGCCTCTCTCTTTCATTTTTTTTCTTGGAGATTCATAAATTAATTTAATTATACTTCACGGCTCAAAAAGCTAAACTTTTTTAATTTTGTTTGATCCATTTTTTTTTGTTTACTGCAAGAATTTGATACAAGAAGGACATTTACCGCCAAACCACATTGATGCGTTTAACGCATCGAACGTTTTTTGAATCGTGGTGGTTCGTCGGTTATTGTCATAAAATTCTATGTTTATTTGCGCTTCATTAATTATTATTGTTTAAAAAAATCTGTACAAATTTTTGGCTTCGACATCCTTATGCTTCTTGCACAATTCATGTAACATTAAATAGAACGAAACTTTCTTCGGTCATTCATTTTGCATTTCCTCAGTTTTTCAAATTATTTTTTTGTTTTACTGTTTTTGTGACTCAATCAATTTTTTCTTTTGTGTTTGATTCGCTCACTTTACCATTCCAGTCGAGTGGAAGTTCATTTTTGGCTAAATTTTTTCCACCCCTTGTTGTTTTCGTGTTTGATTTTGACATGTCAAATTTGGTTTAAAAAAAAAAGCTTTTCTAAAAAGAAAAATGTGTGCAACTAAAGTGTTACATAATTCATTTTCGGCGTCATGTGTAAATATAGCCCCTCTAACATATTTTTCCTTTGTAATTAATGTTCGTTTTTTAGTTTCGGTGTTTCAATTTACACTTTTATGCTGTTTATACGATGTTTTGAAATAAACGGTTGCAGCCAACTCTCTTTTACTGTTTCTTTTAATGGCTTTTTACATACATGTAAATTGATTATTTTCGAAAATTTATTGTATTTGTAGTTAGTGATTTGGTTGTTCTCAATTCGCTTCATTTGTTTTCATACTGAAATTACCAGTTTGATTTATGGGACACGTAATTAGTCGCGTAATTTGTAGGTAATTAATTTTAACTGTTTCATGTCGATGCCAATTTATGAAAATAGAATAATCGCTTCGAGGTTACAAAGTAACATTTTGTTATTATTAATAACTATTGTTATAAGTTATGAATTTAAAACCGGTTTTTAATGGATTTTACGTTTTTTAAGGCCCTAAAAACTGTACAAAAATTTATTACGAGCTCTATGCATGCTAAAACTATGGTTTGTCATATGTTTGAATCAGAATAAAATTTATTTCCATAAATGCACATAAAAGCACTTATTATAAACATTTATTCGCAATTGTGTAAAAAGAGGGTTGGCTGTACATATTTTTACCGAGTTCAATTTATGATAATATATTTCGTGTGCTTAAAACTTTCGTATTCTTGTTTTTATGCTGGTATGAGATGCAATGGATAGAAAATCTGCTTGAATATTATTTTGGCATAAGAAAATTTAGTCCTTTTTTAGTTTAAA
>JANSTS010006786.1:38767-49054 GCA_026546915.1 Sylvicola fuscatus
AATATATAATATTTGTTTCATTTATAAGTTAAATAAAACATTAGCTAATTGCTTAACTTATATAAATATTCAACAAACATTCTTAGCTTTCAAGTATACTTTCAAGTGTCCTTAAAATTGTTTTGAGTTTCCGGCACATTATGATAAGAAATATCAATTTAAACTATAAAAGACCATCACCCACCTCACATTACTTCTTAAAGTATTAAAACTGCCATCGCACGATGGCTTCCTTAAAAAAGGTATTTCAAATCAGAGAAGTCAATAAAAAGAAAACTAAATAATAAAAAAACTTCAATTCAGATCATTTTGGGATTAACGATTCTTGTAGGAAGTACCATTCTTGGTACAGCTGGACAATGCGCTACGTGTGGATCACTGTCATCAGTTGCATGCGTTAACAGCACCCACTTCTACATGTGTCCATCGGGCAAGGTAAACACTGGAAAACTGTACGAATGCCCAAGTGGAACTTCTTGTTCAAATTCATATGCAATTTGCGAGAATCAGCCAAACGTGCTGGCCTGTCAGCACTGCGGAATGTGCGAGGGTACCCGAAAATTCGCCTGTCTCAACCAAACCTCTTACTCACTCTGCTTAGGAACGACGACGCCAAATTCCAATTTGATTGGGAATTGCGGTGATGGCAGCTATTGTGACATGACTTCCACCAGTTTTTGCAGCTCGGTTCGTCTTAGCTTTTTCGATTTTTCATCTTTTCATATTTATTTTTATATTTCAAAATTTTTTTCTAGAAAAATTATTCCGTTTGTTCAGACTTAGCGTATTACGACTCAAAAACCATTTCGGTGTACAACTGGTGCGGTATTGTACGTGCGACAGGACCTTTCGATTACATTCCTGACAACACCTGCAAATCGTTTGTTTTTTTTTTTAAATGATTTTATTTCCAGGAAATTAAATAATTTCTTTTTCAGATATGTCCGGTGTTGGTTCCAACCCTCAAATGACTCTTACTATGGCTACGTTTATTCGTGCTCCTCGACCCAAGTCTATCAGCCTAAAAAGGGATGTGTGCCCCAATCGGATTATACCTGTCCAAGGACATCATGAGTTTTTCGTTAAAAAATGGAATTTTTTTATTGTGTAAATATTGAGTTTTACGATTTCTTAAATTTTGACATGAAATAAAAATCGTTTTTGAGAATATTTTTCCTGGACAACCCAAACCTGCAATGGCCTCGTTAAATGGGATTAGCAATTAAACACCTCATTTTCAATTAACATTTATAGAAGATTATGAAAAGTAGGTAATGCAATTAAATTGCACAAAACCGGAGATTTTTTAAATGATAAGAAACAGATATTTAATGCATAAAAAGCTGCAAACATTAAATATTCATTCTCAAAATGTCTTCAGTAAACGTGCGTAAAATACTCATTTGTTGCTTCATATTGGCGTGTGCAATTCTGGAAGTGGAGAGCACATGTGGAACATGTGGCAGCGTCTCGTCGGTGGCCTGCATGAATACTACGCACTTCTACGTTTGTCCATCGGGCACATTGAACGCAACTAAGCTTCTTGGATGTCCCATAGGTTTGTCCTGCACGAACACAAATGCGATTTGTGAACCAAATCCCAGTGAATTGGCGTGCCAGCCTTGCGATGTTTGTGTGAATTTTGGAAAATTTGCCTGTCTCGATGACACAACTTTTGCACTTTGTTTTGGGGCAGCAACTCCGTCAAATACAACTGGAAGATGCGGCCCATCAACTTATTGCGACATGACTTCGAATTCCTTTTGCAGTGCGGTAAGTTGCTTTAAAATGTCATTCAATGTTTTCTGAGAATTCTGGTGATGTCATCTGCAGAGAAAGGAAGCAGTTTGCACTGCCATCGCTTACAGCTCACCAACAATATTAATCAAAGACTGGTGCTCCACTATGGGAGTGGTTGGGAAATTTAAATATTCGCCCAGTAAAACTTGTGATCGGTGATTGATTTTTGATTATTTTATGGAATTGGTTTGTTATTAATTTAATTGAATTGCAGGTATGTCTTGTGTTATGTGGCTTCTTCTGTTATTACTGGAAAGGTAATGTCGTGTCCTAAGGGACAACTGTTCAATCCATCGAGACGTTCTTGCGTGCCATCGTCAACGTATTCCTGTCCTAAAGATTAGACATTTTTGGAAGGTCTTTTAAAAAATATCTCTCACAGTTATTACGATCTTCTTGCTCTGATCTTTTGTTCTGATTTAAATGTCCTAAAGAAAATCAATTTTTTGGAGAAAAATACAGTTAACAGTTGTTTCAATAGTATTTTGTAATGAATCAAATATATTATTTGTTTACCCAAAATTTAAAAAAATCATTCCTTTTTTTATTTTTTATTTGGTCAAATTTATATTAAATAAACGGAAAAAATTAAAAACCAAGCACTCAAATTCTGTAATTTTCTATTCTTATAAAATTTACTTAAATAAACATTTTTAAAAAATCAACAGAAAACCACTGATTAAACACAAAACTTTAGATAAGATAAGACACGCGACTTTGCCAATGCACCAGCATCCGAACAAAATACATATTTCATTCTGGAAGTTGACTCACAATGATCAAGGTAAATTTTTGAAAATTCGCTGGAAAAGATCTCAACAACAACAAAATTGTCCATCAGCTAAGCGTCCTGTTCCTTGTGTTTACGATTGCCGCCGCTGAAAGTACTTGCGGTAAATGTGGCGCACAATCGTCAGTGGCCTGCATCAGTGCAACCGAGTTTTACTTCTGCCCACTGGGAAAGGTTGATCCAACCAACTTGAACGAATGCCCTCACGGGATGTTCTGTACAGACAGTTCGACTGTTTGCGAAGAGGCACCCCAGAAGCTGGGCTGTGAGTGTAGTGCTTGTAACGATGCAATGAAAATTTCCTGTCTTAACTCAACGGCGTACACTGTTTGTGAGGATGTAGAAAGTTCCCTCGGCAGTTTCAAGAAGGGTGACATTAGGTCGTGTTCTGGAGGATTGTTTTGTGATGTGAGATCAGAGTCGTTTTGCAGTAAGGTATTGAGATAGACGAAACATTCGTGGTTGTTTTGTGAATTTATGAAATTGTTATTTTTTCAGACGCCAGCTTGCAACGTTCAAGACGTCACTGAAGGTCATGGTTATGAATTATAAATGCTTAATTAGTATGTTTAACTCATGAACGTCTTCAGTTTCTCATTTGACTTTAAATCAAAAATATACTTATTTTAATACAAAAAACAACAATTTTAATAAAAAATAAAAATTTCAGTAAATTTATTGTTTGTTTCCTTTTTCATTCATCGCCTCTTTATGCTGAGCTAAAAATTGTGTGAAATTTTGCTCCTCCATCTCATCATCAGCATTTGCCACTTCCGCCGAATTCTCCACTCCCTCTTCATCCTCGGAGCTTTCATTGCCCGGATGCCTTAAGTACATTTCGGCAAACTCCCGTCCCACCGACTGATGTGTGATTAATGGCTGCATCGGAATCTCAGAGTCGGGGCCATGTTCTTTAATGTTTTGGAGAATTTCCTCTGACTTCTTTTTGTTCTCCTCCATCTTATCGTTTCGCATTTTTATAAATTCAGCTTTAAAGTCACTACAAAATCAAAACAATAAATCAAAGACGTATCAACAAATAATTCGAGACAAACCTTTCATATTCGCCAACGGCTTTTACGACCAGCTCAAAGAAATCATTCATCCCAATGCCGGTACTGGCACTTACTCCGCAGCAGTGCAAATCCTTATAGAACTCATCTAATGTCAGCGACATCGATCGTGTTAAATTGTTGATGTAGGAAGACTCCTTTTCCAGCGCTTCTTGGAATGCCTCAAAATCCGTCATCCATTCCAATGCGAAATCATGATCTTGAATATCAATCTAAGGGAACGAATTTCGTTCAGTAAATTTGAAAATCCGGTGAAAACACAAGTTTGGTCATACCTTATTCATGGCCACAATAAAAGGCAATCTTGCATTGTACAAGATTGAGCAAGCATAAAGCATGTTTGACATGAAAGTGGCTGGCCGCACTGAACGTTCCACGTCCATCACGTAAACTACAATTGTAGGAAACATACTCGCCAAGGATTCGGTGATAATCTTCCCCGAAGCTGACCATGTGAACACCTCGATTTGGCCTAACAACAAAAGTAAGCATCATCATTAGCTTATCCCAAAATGTGGGAGATAAAAAAGAATTACCAGGCGTATCAATAATGCAATATTTGTGTTTCTTTTCGCCAGCCTTCTTCACCAACTGTATGACAGACTCAAATTTGGTGGAGAATAAATTCAATGCTGTCACAATTCCGCCGTTTGGTCCCAGATTAAAGTGCTTCATCACCTGCTTATAGTTGATTGTATCTCTGATGTCTAATGGATGATACATAGAAGAATAAAACATTAAAGTTCTAGAAGATGCTTAACTGTTAAGGATACGAACCAATATTTGCATGATATGGCGTTTCTTTGCAAGCTGGATCCAAATTTATGACGTACGGATTGTGTTGGGAGTTTCTATATTGTGTGAGTTTTTTGACAAACGTTGTCTTTCCGGCACCAGCCATTCCCAAAACAATCAGACAAATTGGAGTGTCGCAAAAGTCTAGGTTATGTACATTGTCTTTGGATGCTGCCGTAGCTGATGGCACCGGTTCTTTATCTGCCGCCTCGGCGGCTTTTGATGTGGATGGTTGATCAGACATTTTTCTAATTTTGTTGGTCTTTTAAAATATTTTTGCCAAAAAACAGAAGACCGACTCAACAAAAAGCGGTAACATAACAAAACTGCGTTTCATTTTCCATGCGTCTTTGACAGTTTGATGCCATTTACAATTTATGTATCATTCGCTTTATATAATTTATATACATACATTTTTCTCTCGATATTATGTTTTTAAAATTTTGGTAATATTTTTTATTAGTTATAATCGTTAATACAATAAAATAACAAGATAAGATTTGTCTTATTTTAACAGTTTTAAACCTTATAAAGGATAATAAAATGAAACAAATAAATTATAAAAAATCGTTGTCTTTAACATAATTTTCAAAAAAATATAACTGTACTTACTCCTTGAAGATGATTTAAAGATCATCAGAAATGGAATAGAAGACTCCGTTTACCTGTAGTAAAAACTAAATTGTCTGCTTGAGATTTTTAAGCTCCAAAGAATTTGTTCCATAAATTTCGTCCGGCAATGAAATAACATCTTATTTGCAAATTAATATAACTTCTTGGTAATGGCAGGAATATATTTTGCTCAAACAAATGTAAGAAGATAAGATAAACGTATAAAAAGTATTGTCTCACCGCAAATCTTGATAGAAAATATCATATTTTGTCAAGAAACATGTCTTTAGTAAAAGCAGTAAATTTAAAATCCATAAGATAGTGATAGTTCAATGCGTTTAAGATATTCTTTGATTTCAGTTGTTCTGTGGATTGTTCCTCGTACTGACGTTCGCCACTCTCAGTGCAGGCAGTTCTTGTGCAGTATGTGGCAACTCATCATCTGTTGCATGCATCAACAGCCGGGATTTTTACTTCTGTCCAACAGGCACAGCTGACCTCACGAAGAAGATGTCTTGCCCTGAAGATACTTGGTGCTCGGATTCCACTGCCGTTTGCGAGAAAACATTCCAAAGTTCAACCTGCCATGCCTGCAATTCGTGTGTTAGCAACCGCCGGTTCACCTGTCTGAATCAAACATCGTTCTCCCTCTGTTTGGGCACGAATTCTCCAACCAATCTGGTCGGTAATTGTGGTACTGGCTACTATTGCGATAGTTCCTCAGAGAATTTCTGCAGCAAGGTAATTAAATCAAATTTACATAAAATTGTCTGACTAAATCTTCTTATTTTCCTCAGAAAAAAGAGAATACATGTTTTGAACGGCCTGATATTACCGCAACTGACATTGTTAATAATTGGTGCCGATTAAATGATAAAACGGGAACGTTTGACTACCCACCCGATAAGACTTGCAATAAGTAAGTTGTCTCATTACTGAGTGTCTGACACATTTTTTTTTTGTTCTGACCAATTTCCAATTTTTTCAGGTACGTGAGTTGTTCGACTACAACAAACTACCTATATACCTGTTCAACCAACTATGTGTTTGATCCTGCTAAAGGATCGTGTGTCGCCAAAGCGCTTTACATTTGTCCCAGATCTTAAGTACTCTGTCGTTTTAACATGTCTTTGCAAAATAAAGATGTGAAAAAAATTAATGAATATTGGTATTTTTTATTAGATAAAACTAACTTTTTTTGGTCTATAATTTATTAAATTGTTGGTTAAAAAAAAATCCTTCACAAAGTCGTTAAAAGTTGCCCTTGACACAAGAAGTTACCCGCCGGCGACACACACAAAAATCTAGTCGCATCGAATACGGTTTGACCCGGACAAGTGTAGATCAAATACCCAGTGGCAGAAGCTGTACACTTGACGTATCTGAAGAAAAAAGTCTTTTTAATAAAGCAACCATAAATTAGAATCAAAATCAATGCTCAACGTCTTGCAAGTAGCGTCCGATAAAACTGGAAAATTTCCGGTAGCATTTGCATAAAAACTGCACCAGCCAGTAGCATTTGTCGGATACGATACTGATGCCGTCTCAATGTTGCAACTTGAAGTCTGAAAATGAAAAAATAAATAAATATGCAAGTACTTAATGGCGAATTTCAAAGTACAGTTCCACAAAATCCCGATGTGACAGCAACATTGCAAAAAGTCCCTGTGGCACAGCTGCCAATCAAAGTGGTGCTTGGAGTGGTCGTTCCCAAGCAAAGGGCGTAGGACGTCGAATTGATGCAGGAAAATCGCATTGTTGAGTCACAGACGCCGCAGTCGCAGGCGGCAGCGTCGCCAGTCACTCCTGTAGCACAGATGGCCGCCGTGTTCACACAGGCTGTGGAAGCGGCACAGGAGTAGACGTTCGTTGTGTCAGCAACCGTTCCGGTTGGGCACAAGTAAAATGATGTCGAGTTGATGCATGCCACTGAGGATAAAGTGCCACAAACACCGCATTGGCTGTTCGACTTGGGCGTGTGGATGACTACCAAAATGATTATGGGCAGCCAGAAGAATGGCGATAATCTTGGGAATAAATGTTCAATAATTTTGTTTACTTTTTATTAAATATTTTACCTAAGATTTTTTGAATCCATTATTTTAAATCACGTTTTTCTTGATAACTTCTTGAGTTTTCACTGATCGACTCACTTTGAAAATAGTTAAGATAGAATAGTTATTTGTCTCAGATCTTATCTGGTTGGTAGATTAATGTAAATAATAATAAAATTACAAGTTTCAGGGAATTCAACCGCACTTTTAGGATTTGTAATGTAATTCAAATGGAAGTATTCTGAAAGACTCAAGACAGATCCAAGATTTACCAGTAAAGGGCGTATCTTATCTATTCTGCTCTTATTTGTCCTAATTTTCTCATTATGCAATTTATGAAATCTGATAAGATCTCTGATTTTCGAGCGTCTACTGAATTTGGAAAATTCTTTCATGATCAGTCACGTCTTGACTTTTTTCTTTAAAATACTCTTTTAAGTCGCAATGCTGTACAAAGTTCTTTCTGTTTTAGTAATAGTATCATCCATCTGGATGTTGTCCGTTTCGTCTGAATGCGGTGTATGTGGCCATTTTTCTCTAGCAACATGTGTGAGTCGGACTAAATTCCGGATTTGCGTTGGAAACATTATCCGGGATCGGATTTTCACATGTCCAGCTGGAAAAATTTGCACTGACAACATTTTGATTTGCGTCAACGAAACGAAATGGGTGCCAGGTTGTGATGTCTGTGATGATGTAAATATTTTAGTGGTTTTCATGTAATTTGCTAATTCATAAAAATTTAATTTGGATGATATTTTAGACTTCCTGTAATGTCCCAACCACTGCAGCTACAACTCTAAAAACACAGCCTTCAACGGAAGCTACAACTCCAACGACAGATTCTTCAACTGAAGCTACAACTGTTGGTTCCGGTACTGCAACTCCCGATGATATATGTCAGGCCTATGGTGGGGTTGGGAATATTGCCAATCCCACAGACAAATCCTGCAAAAGGTGAGAATTTAACCATCTAAATATTTTTTTACCCGTGTTTATTACGGTTAAAAACTCGTTCCACTTTTAGACTTTATTTTAAAATTGTCTATATAGTTTAAGGTAAATTTTACTTAACATTCAAATTTAAATTGCAGCTACATTAAATGCACAATTTACGGCGGCATCTTGTCGGGAAACATTTACCAGTGCCAGCAATTGATGGTTTTCAATAAGACGCTCAAATTGTGTGTTGAATCTTCAAAATTCAATTGCATTATTTAACTGTAACTCAAATTATAAAAAGTAAATAAAAATGAATAAATAGCAATTAATTATCAATACTTTTAAAAATACCAATTTTTTAAATATAACGATCAAATTATGACAGCTTCCCATCGTCGAAGTAGCTTCGTTAAAAAAATGCAGCGACACATTTGACGCTGCAGCTGTCAAATGTCGTCGTCGAAACACGCCGACTCGCTGCCAACTTCACAATTTGGCATCGCATTCTCAAACAAAAATGGCCGCCTCTGTTTAGATTTGTGATTCGAGTGTCGAAAAGTGTCTCCGTGTTTCAGTGAATTTTAATTTAGTTTTAATTGCCAATTAACAGTTAGATGTGCATTAAAAGTGTTCATAAACAATCAGTGAATAACTTGTGATCGATGTACAGCATTGATGTGGCGCCAATCAGTGAGAAAAGTGCATTTTAGTTGGTGAGTTTTTCGACAATTCGGATATTGCCAGTGGTAAGAGTTCTCAAGGAGGCGAAACACAATAGGGAGTGCTACTGCTCTATCGCAATACACGCACACAGCCGCCCCATCTGCCCGCGGATCGCAACACCACACAGCCACGCCACACACACGTGCATTCCATGTACCGACACGGATAAAAACACATCAACACAAATGGTAAGTGCGATTTTATACAATTTGCCTCCATCGTTTTCAGTTTTTTTCTGCTTCTTCTTTTCTTTTCTTTTCTTTTCGTTTTTGTATCCCTCTTCGTCTTACACCAGCTTTTTTTGTGCGATGTGCTCTGTGGCTCATGGCTGGCTGCTGGTTCGCCTCCCAGTTCAAATATCGCATTAATAAATTCGAATTATAATATTCGACATTGCACATTGGAAGATGGTCTGTCTTCTGCAATCTGGCCACTCGCTTTGTGGCCCAGTGTTTGAACAAGTGATTATAATTTGCATTAGTCAATTAGGATTCCAGCGATAATTAGCAATAATTAGACATTTGTTGCAAGTTTAGCCGTCCGCCGTTGGACAATCTTGAGTGTAAATTTGGTGGTGGGGAGTTGGAAGTGTCTCAAATATGCGAGAAGATTAATGTAAAACGTCAGCAGCATCAACAATTATTTGGCTTAAATGGACAATAGAATTTCAAAATGTGTACAATGTGTTCAAATACTTGAATATATGAATTTTTTTTATCGATTTTTGATTGAAATCCATATGTGAGTGATGTTTTGGTGATGCGAAATCAATTCTGTCTGGAGAGAAAGAGCGCACAGCGTCGTTAAGACGATCGCTTTCGAAAATCTTCCATTCAAATGTGGTGCTATTAAAAAATTTATGACTGCATCAAGCCACAATGAAGGTCACTGAAATGAAGTGCAATGGAATGCAAATGAAACGCTCAACATATTTATGTGGCACAGACATCAATTATGGTAGTGCAGTGGAAGCACCTGCCAATTTGCAAGACGCTTCCCTACCCAACTGGCTGGCAGGCTCCATAAATGGCTTTTAACACAAAAGCTCTCCTCAAAAAAAACTCCTCAATTGTAATTATTTTGCAGCTTCTTCACTTTAATCATTTTATCTACCTTCTTTAAAATGGTTTTCTTTGAGTCACTAAGAAAAGAAAACCATAAAAGAATATTATTTAGACTCAATTAAATGTAAATCGAATCGATTGATGTGAATCAGGATTGAAATTTCCAATTTAAAGAAAAATTAAAATGGAAGATACTTTACTAAGAATTACATTCTCCAAGATTCTTGCATAATCAGTTTAATTCGAAGAAAGCGCCTCACAAACCAAACCATGTTTATGTTGTGTTTTTTTTGATTTATGAAACATCATTCAGGAAATGTCAACAATTTATTTCCATTTATCGGCAACATTCACTCAAATCAGATGGACGCTCAAAGATAACAAATCTCCCATTTAGAGCTTCAACATTAATCAAACACGAAAACACGCTCCAC
>JANSTS010006786.1:60724-71591 GCA_026546915.1 Sylvicola fuscatus
GAGATGTGGCAGCGATGCATTTTGTGTGTCATGGCCGTGCTCAATGCACTTTATATGGAGCTGGCTTTCCATGAGATGGTGTCAAGATGCACGCACGTAGCCACAAGACGGAAGTGGCGTGTATTTATGAAAATTCTTTGAGCATTTTATTACCCACCTGTTTTTTTTTCGCCCCATAATTATATGTTTTTATTTCATTAACCGCCAATATTTTTCATACAAAAAACGATGAGGCTGGCTGACAGTTAAATTAAATTTTTCTTCTCAGATTATCTCGAAAACGGCGTCACACTTAATATGTATTAACCAGAAAACATTTCTCGAAACATCGCCTGGTTGATTTTCTTTGCTCAAGAACCAACAAGCATTTCGCTGCTTATGCATTCGTTCGGCGTGGTCCTCCCTGCCGCGTTTTGTGGAATTGGCGATTCTTTAATTATATTTTTTACTTGCGGCCATTAAAACATAACCATACCCTGCATTTATGTTTGGAGCGCCTCAACCTCAAATTACTCCTTGTTTGTTTCGTTAATTCGCATTAAAACATAAACAAAATTATCGTGTATTGCTTATTTACACGAGCGTTATGAATTTATTTGTGGTTTATTGCGGTTCTACCTTGTAATCGTTGCTTCACAATCACTTCAAATAAATGCATTATATGTACGACGTACATAAAAAACATTAAATCTTCAGAACTACACGCAAAAAGGTGGAAAACCGAATGTAAATATGTAAATGTTACGGTCGAAAAGCGTTCATATGGTGATAATTGATTTGAAATCGGAAAATGCCGCGGCCTATTCAGCGTATAGAAACTTGGCGAGTGTGAGGCCAGGCAATCGAAAGTCATGTTATCAAAACTAATCTCAATTTACACAAACAACATGTTCAATCTGTTGTACACACAATGAATTAATTGATTTCCAAGTAGAAGTAGTCAGATTGTTTGTTGATATATTGAAACATAAATGTAACAGCGATGTTCATACAATGCATATTTGTAATCAGCATATACATATGTGGCTTTCGATTTTGTGCTCATTGGCGGGAGACTTTCAATTAAAATTGATGCCGCAGGTCATAAAAAGGTTGTGTGGGTTTATAGGGGGAGGGGGGGGGGATTGTATGGGCTCCATTTCTTAGACAATGTCAATATTTTGATTAAACTGAAACAGTTTTTTCTCTCTCTTGATATGCTTGAAGTTAATTGTAGGAAAATTTATTGAAATAAATGTCTTTCGACAACCTTCTGTCAAATAAGAAATTGTATTGAGTGACGTTTTTATTCAACATTTGTAAGAAATCTTATTTAGGTTCAAACGAATCCTTAATACATTTTCATCGCATTCAAATCATATAAAAATAACTCACCTAACTTACCTTCTTTACTCAATTTGAATGGCTTCTTATAATTTCGAGAACAATAAATAATTTCTATTCCTATTTTTACCAGTGAATCTTTTTCGAAATTCTTTTCATTTAATTACTCCACCAATTTATTGTACTTATACGCCAATCGCTGACGAATTTGTAATATTACATTTTAAGGCGATCTGTGTTCAGGCCGATTACTTTTCACATAAATGTTGTTCCCCCGGCTTTCATAAAGTGGATCATCTATTTCGTGATAAGAAAATATGAAAAAGATTTTTCAATCAAAGAACATTACGTTTACTTAAAGCATATAAACTCCCCCATAATCGTTTCATTCATTTTGTAATACACATAAATATGGAGCAAATATGGGAAGAAAATAAACAGTTGTACCGAGTAAAAAGAAATGAAAAACTCGACTAGATTAATATGTCAAGATAAAGAAGAACAAAAACCTTCAGAAGCTTCAACCGAGCGAGATTAAAGATAACAGACATAAGCGTCGGTTGGGCACAAGCAGCAGCCATAACATATGTTAACATTTTAGGCGAATCGAAAATTTAGAATGCAACCCCTCGAGGCTCTCCTAGCATCATTCAATACAAATTTCATATATGGGGAGGCGGGGGGTGGGGGGAGTTGAATAACAAAATATTTTTTGCGCCATTCTGATGTGAAGCGCGGCGAAAACAATGCGCTCACGTATCTTAATCAATTTGAATGGTGCAGTTGCATTAATCGCAATGGCATCCAATAAATATTGTAAAGCTAGAAACTTTGCAGGCCTGCGGCGAGTGCATTGCGCGACTTCCAATTGCCATAATCTAGGTCGAATGATACTCAATTATAAGCGAATTAGTATGTTATTATCCGCGAATGCACAGTGATTTTTGGCGCAAAGTATGTACTTATCGCGCATTATCAATTGCGACAACAGATTTCGACGTGTCGGCGACTAATTTACCGTGTTTGTATCACATTTTGGGCAAACATAAATCTTGCATAATTAATCAGTGATCCACAACCGTTAAATTATCTGCAGCATTTATCGCAATCAGCCGCTTATGGAGTTTTAAACATATGCTCGCCGCGGAAAGTCGTTATTTATTTGGCTGTTCGTATGGATCTATTACACACTGTTTGCGATAACCAATTAGAGTGCCTTCTTACCTTAATTGCCATTCTTCAATAGCCGCAGATTGCGATCGCCCCGCGTATGTGATACTGATTTTCGGTGGGGAAATAATGCTCGCCACTTATCTGGCGTGTTTATCTGTGTTTTATTGTGGTTTTGTGTTTGATTACTTTTGCCGTATGATAATTATTGTCGAAAAGTCGTTAGCTAATTTAGATTCTGCGAATTTATCAAACTTTCTGATAATTTACTAGGCAACTGGCACATTTTTCAATTTCTACGCTGTTTTTGTTGTTGCACTGCAATCTTGCGAGGGAGCGGTTTTATCAATATAATTGTTTGTGAATTCCACGAAGTGATAATATGTAAAGAGACGTGACATGCTTTCAAAGAATATAATCCGATGTAAAAGGCGATTTGTCACACAGATTATCTGGTTTTAAATGAAATCTCTCAATTATGGCCTACGAGAAATCATTTGAAGGTAAATTGTGGGGGCCTAACACGGATTTTGCATTGCCAAAGATTTAAAACCGGTTTCCGTTGCCCCGATAAGTTAGGGATTTATCTAGTTCATAAACCTTTGGGATATTTGTTTGTAATCAGGTTCACCAAAAAGATTTAAAACATCAGTCAATCAGGTTTTTCTGCTTCATGGATGATTAAGTTTCATGTCGGAGTACTTCCGTTGTTGGTTTTTGTCTTCCTGAAATGCTTTTACAAATTGTTCAAAATTCCCTATTAACCTCAATATTCTGCATCAATGTTTAAAATCGATAAAAATACTGGAATTTCTAAAATTTTGCATAATTTCCCAATTCCAGTCGGTAATGACAACAAACGAATCAAGTTTCCGTTCATTACCATAATCTATCAATTAAAACTTGCACCCACTAAAACAATTATAACGAACCGCGAATCCAGAAGAACTAATTATTTCACACAGCAATCTCCTCATCTTGAATGTGATTCCCACTGGTGCATTCGACTTGGCAGAATATTGCAATGAAAATGGACGGTCGGTCATACTGGCTCCATTCATTGTGAAAAGCGGCGTAAAATGCACACAGTTCCACTGCCCCTCAACCCCGAACCCCATCTCCCATAGTTGGCCGGTGGTGGCACTTCAAATTCGACCACGGAAATGAACATTCATGCAATGTTGTGTTGGTCTATTATTACACTGCATCAAAATGTAATTGAAGTGATTAAACATCCGAGGAGCATAACTCTTGCCAGTTTGTTTCATGATGTGCAAACAAACAGGCAGTCAGCGGAAAGTGTGTGCACTTATGTATGTGCCTTGACTCTTGAAATTAAATTGATTAGCTCTAATTAATTGAGTGAGAGTGATGATGATAAGCAAATCCGCCAGTCCGGGCAACCGAGTTGCAAAAAAAAATTGTATTCAGCAAAATTTGCTGACAAACGCTTTCCCCGCGGATCGCTGAATGTTTATGCAAATTAAATGCACGCTGGTTACGTCGATGAACAATTATTGTAATTGAGGTGCGGTTGGATGATTGTCACGTGCATTTTCTATACCTGTAATTCATGACTTTCACTGTACTACTGCAGCTGCAATGCAACGGATGAATGAATTAAATTGTCAGATAAACGAGGTGTTATTCCTTATAATCCTGACGCTGTGTAATTATACAGGATGAGCCTACAGTTTGTTTGGTTTGTTTTGAAATGCTGTGGCACACCGCCGACAGTTGACCACTCAACATAAATGCTGACTTTTCAGCGACCGCCACATTCAGCGCAGTGAAAAACAAGCGCGCGCGCACGCTAAAAAAAAAAAAAATTCACCACGAAAATTATTTATCATGCCATTCGCGTTTCCTTCTCTGTAGTCTGCGGTGGTGTCTCAGTGTTCTCATTCTTTGAGACATGGTCCATGCACAACGCACAGAACGGCAGTAAAAATTATTATGATAATCTCGCTGGCTGGCTGGCTGGCAAGTTCGTCTGAGTATTATAAGAAAAGAAGGCGCACAACTGCTGTGTGTAATTTTGACGATTTTATGCGTTATTCTGACCCGAATGGAGCGTGGAAAACATCGCGGGCACCGCGTTGTGTGTGATTGTGCGCGCTCAGGTTTATATTTATGAGGACGTGTGCTTATGGATCTTTGCTTTCGTATTAAATAAACGATGTTTTAACACCATTATATCTTTTCATGTTGAAATACTGCTCGAGGTTTTCAATCAACATGTCAGGAGCTCTTTGACTTGCGCGAAATTGAGTCGTTTCGGCTATGCTGAGACGTTTGCCGTGTGTTTATTTACATGTTGGAGCGCTGAACACTCCTCGCACATATGGTTTTTTAAACTGATATAAACTTTATGCATGAAGTCCGCCGTTGCTGCCATAGTTTGGCTGACTTTCCGTTTGACTTAGCTGTTAAGATACATATACCGACAATGTGCTTAGGTTTAGAAAATACGCCTGAAGTAAACAGTAGCAGGACGATTAATTGTGCCTTGCTGGGATAGCGAAGGATGTGGTGATGGTATCGCTTACATTAAGATTTTGGGTAATAATTGATTCAATAAAGAATTCGAAATAAAATCTTGACACTCTCTATAAGCACACCGACTTTGATTTTGGTTAGAACCAGGCTTTTCTTTTTAATTATAAGACGCCAATTTTCCAGGCATGTCATTATTCAAATCACGACACAAAAACTAATTCCAAATCAAACCTCCACATCCAAGATGGGCACAGACAAGAACGCCAAACACGGTCGTCGTTCTTGAATTCAATTTCATTTTTCCCAGCCATGGTACGTGCCGCTACTTCACAATTATGTAACCAATCTTCGCAACCTTCTCGGGCAGACCGCATCCGAGTATGCTCTCATCTATGCTCGGGCCACATTTATTTGCAAATTGCATTTGTTAAACCACCTGCATAACACCATTCAGCTCGGTTTATCCAATTTACATGTCGAACCGCAACTATAAAAGCGGCTCATCGCCGCTTCCCCACCCCACCCCACCTTGCCACCCTCTCCAGCCAGCATCGACAGCGAACATACATCGCTGGCCATGCGAGCACTTTATCGTGTGCGAAGGTACATCTCCTCACAAGATTTACTTATTAAAAGTCTCTGTTGTTATAATATGGGACTTTGGCTTTGATACCGCACACAATGTTTTTCCATTTCACCGCATATATTTACTCTCTTGGAAACACTTAAATTGTATATGTTACATACGAGCATAGTTATGTGGCACTTCATTCGGCGCGCCGCGCCGCGTGCGGACCGCCCTTCTTGTGTCTATTTGCGGATATGTGTATCATCTCGCTGGTACATATTTGTGCACGACGAAAAGGAGAACACACAAGATACACAACACTTGGATTATTGTTTTGTAAGTGAATACACATAAGTGTTTTATCCCCAGAAGATGCTCACTCCGTCTGCAGTGTTGTGTTGCCTTTGTGGATGCATAAAACTCACGTACATTTAGCAAATCCTGTTTTGCAGTGTCTCACTGCCCATTCATGGGGAGTACATTTTGTTTTCAGCATACTTAACATATTGATATGTTGGGAGGGAGGGGTCGGTTAGCTGGTCAATTGGGTTTTTTTTTCTGTCGGGGACAATTTTACCGCTTGCGGTTTGTTCGACTGATCCTGTCTGGCTGAGGTTTTCGGGGTTGTTTTGTGGTTGACGATTTGGATACCCTAAACATTCCTTTTTTATTAAATTTTTGTTTTGTTGCTTTCTTTAGAGATTTTTAGATGTTCTCGAAGAAACCATTTCTGATTTGTTCAAGTACTTTAAGCCTCGATGCGTATAATTTTCTTAGCTGATATTCATTTAATAATTACAATTAAGCAATTGTTTTAACCGATTTTCATTTGTCATTTACAGTTCAGCAGAGGGCTGCACACCGACTAAACACAGGATTGGGGACATCGGATTATGGCGGCCTCCACTCAAGGAGAAATAAGAGTGGGTCCTGGCCAGCAGGTAAACGACGTCTATGTACGTAACTCACTAAAACCACGGTAACAATATTAATCTCTTTTTAAATCCCAACCGCCTTCACATTATCCACTTAACAATAAAAAAGCGTTTTCATTTCTGAAAGAAGTTGGAAGTGATACACGCACAAAGACACACTTTGAATAACTTAAAAAAACCGCGCGCTTATTAATTGAAATCGCTGCTCTCCTTGCCGATGCATTTAATAATTAATTATCATGAACCGGATAATGACGTTTACCACCATGCAAATTAAATGCATTTATGTTGCCGGCGTTTTCCGTTTTTTTTTTGGCAGTCGTTTTGGGGCCACCTCGCCGTCGCGTCGCGTCGCGCGTTGTTGAATGCAATCACTGGGCCACTAAATAAATATATAAATAAACATTCGCGATGTAGAGAATATGAGCAATGGTGGCACAGAAAAATCTGTTTGCGCGGACTATCGACATACGCACTCGCATCGCACGCGCTAATTGTCTGGCCGCGGTGTGAGTGGGGGCGGCGCGGCGCGGAAGTGGGTGGCGCTGTGCGCGCACCAGCCATACAGTTTTTGGTGGCTTTTCAGGTGGTTTTAATTCGATAATTATATTGCGGTACTGAATTACATTAAACATACCATGAGCATTAACTGCCTCTTTCACTGGATCTCGCTTCCCTGTGCTCTACATAAATAGACTATGCTCACATACGAGTCGTTTTAATAGCATTGTGCTAACACACAAGTGTGTTGGCACGTAATTATAACAATGGATGGGTTTTGTCAGTCAAATGTATAATAGCACAATTAGTTAATAAATGAAGTGGATTATATTATGTGTGATGGCAAATAATAAAATGGAAATATATGTACACACATGGAGCAGCATAGTTTGTAATTTGTGTGTGGCAATTATAGTGAATATTATGCCAATTAGAAACATTATTCAATTACAATTGTTGAAAAGAATGCACTATTAGCGTCATGTGTGTGCGTGTGCGTGTGTTGACAATTAGCATAGCTGCGACATAATTATCGGAGGCTTTTCTGATGTAAATGGGGCCCGGTCGGGTGGCGGACTGGTGGGCGTCGAATGACGCTCAGCGATTTATTGCTCAGCAATTTGTTGGAGATCACACGCTTAAAGTCATAAAGCAGCGCCGTTTTGTGTCTTTTTCTTGGATTAATTAATAAATTTGCCTCAAAAACAGAAACACACAAACCGCTAACGTTGAGTGGGCCTACGCAATTTCCGCTGTAGCGCCGCGTCCACCATGTGCATGTACATAACATATATTATAAATGTACACAATACATAAAGTCGGAATTTATGTTGCCAATTTGGATCAGCATGTAGTAATTCATTGAAATTTACGATCAGCGACTGACGATATGTGTTGAGTTCTTGAGATGTCAACTTTTCAACGGTTTTCACTAGTTTTGGTGGTTCAAGGTCAATTATTTAATCACAATTGTTATATAATTAATTACAATATTTGTATAATTCAAAGTAAATTTCATTTAAATTAAAATTTTGCTAAATCTCTTGAAAACCGATCCTCTAATTTCGGAAATAATTTAATTATGTTCTAGCAGCATAGTTTATTGCTGTACCGGTATGTCAATGCATTCAAGTTCTTACATATCTCTTAAGTAGCGGCATTGCGTTGACATTTATCTGTTAAATATTAATGCCTACACGCACTCCGCCGTCACCTGTGCCATATATCAACAGATTACGTACGTGCAGGACATTGATTGAATTATTGGCTGCGTAGTTCTTGTAATTGATGTCATGTGGTCATGAAAACGCGTCCCTCCTCATCCCTGCCCCATCCGTCTGATATGTCGCTAAATAATCGCCGTCACTCACCTCCGGAATTCTTTTAATATTTTCTAATGGCATTGGCGTATTGAGCATGGGAATTGCATGCATTTGTGTGCTCCTGTGACTCGTTGCACAAATGGCATCACATAAAAACATGAATATGCTGCCATTCCTCTGGCAGGAAGTTTTATTGTCAATGGATGGAATTTATTAAGTAAATACAGCATTAAAAACATATGGTCTTCCATAGTGAACTTTTGCTATGTATGAATTTTAATGTTCCAATTGGTAAGAGAACATGTTTCAGTGGGGGGGAACGAAGAGTCGGCATAGATCTGCAGTGCAGGTCGATTGCAGTTTGCTGAGTGCACATTCCGAGTACACATAACGATGAAGCAGAAGACTTTCTGAGTGCTTTTACGGTTCCCTCAAGCCAGGCACAGCTGAAGGGATTGATTGTTATTATTGTTGTGAGCTTAATGCTTCGCGTACATAAAGACTCACGCTTCCATACCTGCCGCCCGTTACCATCGTCTCAAGATGTAATTAAGGATCCGACTGTGAACACAATACACTCGTTCTCGTATTGCCATGAATATGATGAGGAGGTTTGCATAGTTGCTGAAATTCGAGACGCCAGATAAATGTGTTGATGGAGCGTTTTCCTAGCATATTATGTAGGTAAATGAATGTTGACAATGCGCGCCGGCGAGAAGAAAACAATATAATGTTTATCGCTGTTGTAGCATCTCCTTGCGTCTTTTCTTCTTTCTTTTTTTTTGGAATTTCGAGCATAAACGATGTCAGCAGATATACTTTCTTAGGATGGTGCCATTCGCTTCTTTGTCTTTCAGCAACCTGTGTAAATTGTTTCCAAATAGGCAGAGGACAAGCTGTGGGTCAATATACCCATTGAGAAAAGGGGGCCCCATTGTTTTGTGCTAAGATTCTGACAATGTCATCTTCAATAATTAGCAGGCGAATTAGAGAAGCAATTTATCACGTCGTTCATGGCTTAAGTGAAAATCTGAATGGCTGGCCTTTGTCTCGTTGAAAGTGATTGAGACTGAGTATGATATTGGCCGTAATTGACTGTGACACGACAATTTTAAACTTTTTAATTAAAATTTTAACGCCGCGCCGGTGGGGGCTCAATTTTGCGGATAAGTACGACCAGATAAGACAACATAATGGCATTGTGCGAATTTATTGAAATATGAGATAACAAGACGGTTCAGTCTTAATAACAACAGAAAAAAGTACAATAATAAGCAATTGCATAAGCAGTTATGGATTATTAAACGCCATCACGCTTCCTGCTTCCTGTCTTAATGCAGAGTAATTTTCTTCTTCACATTGTCTTATGTATCACTCCAGAGGACAATATCGCAAAGCGGACGCGCAGAAAAATCATTACTTCCGACAGTTTTCTGCACAAATTTGTATTTCAATATAACCCCTCGATGTTATGGCGCAAATCCTCACGTACAGCCGACAAGAAAGCACTGAGCAAAGGATAATGACAGATAAGGGCCGCAGAAGGACACTCAAATGTTGCCGCGACGTATCCTCGCTCTATCCACAGAGGCTGTAGTGTGCTTGCCAAGTCTATTGGCAGATTGAGCATAAATGAGGCTCGCAATTGCTTAGAGGGCATGTAGAATTAAGTAATCAATTCAACATAAGAAACTTGATGCTGCTCATGAATTCGCCTCGAAAAACAGAGGGGCGAAGATTTATAGAAGGAGCACGCGAGTAAGGAGATGCGCGAGGGAGCGAGTTAGAGATGATATCCGTAAATATCTCATTAACAGTCATTTCGATGGGACATGGAAACTGCTCAATTATTAAGCGCCCAACGACTTGTTGTTTGTACTTTATTAAGTTTCATTATTCCTGACAGCCAGAATCTATTAGTGCATTAAAACAGGACCACCAAAAACCAACAGCTGTCGTCCTGACACAATTATTGATCAAGTCATAACTAATGGACACTAAATACCAACATGCTGACGAGCCTGGCTACAGTTTTGCTGGCATTCTGTTTAATTACGAATCAATCATTAAATGGAAGCCACACAACTCTTTGGTTGGTGAAGGGATTAAATCAATTATGTGCACACACGACTGGATGGGTGGGAATGTGTGGGAGGGGGTGGTGGGGGTGTGGTTGTCAATACGCCCCCTGTAATGGCGCCGTTTGCCATATCTCTTTTTGTATCGTTTTAATCTGCCAGTCTGTTTGTGCTTTGTGTTCGGGTGCGCACACAGACGACAATTGTGACGCTCTTCCAGCTTCCTGCACGTTCCCGGGAGTTTGCATTTTATTGTGCAATTCCCACAAATTGCTTCCTATCACCCTTTTTGTCTGCACGCTGTCAATGTTTACAAGAGCCATCACATGGCAAACAATAAACAAAAGTGGCGGTGCATAGACGATGCATGTACATCAGCACCGTCACTCATGCGAAATGTCTTCTGCTGTGTCATGACGTGAGACAGGAGCGCCACAAATTCGCAGGCAAATAGAAATGCATCTTTTGCAT
>JANSTS010006787.1:0-10562 GCA_026546915.1 Sylvicola fuscatus
AAAATTATTTGCGTCAACATTATGAACTCCTAAACTTTCAAATATTGGTTGGAATTTGTATAATTCTCTTGACGTAGCGTGAAATAAATAAACTCCTCATCTGTGGCAAAAGTGTTGAAAAATTTGCTTGTTAGCACACGCAGTCGAGCTGAGATGATCCCATTTGGAAGCATCAAACGCGTCTATAATAAAGCGCTAATAATTTAAAGGTTAACGATTCCAATATCCGAGGAGAAGCGAATGAAAAACACGGAGAATGTTAATGGCCAATCTTCATCGTAGCAACTTGGGTGCTGTTGGGTGGGCTCTTCAAAAAAATGGTTACGGGCAATATAGTGACTAGAGCAAACAGGTAAGAAATCTGAAATATCTACTTATACTCGTACATAGTTGTATATAAATTCAAATTTACAAGATAATTAAAAGCAGGAACTGCGGTAGGTAATGCATAAGTGATCGGATGTGAAATAATGTGCTGCTGATTTCTCCAAACATTCAAATTAATAGAGTTGTAATAATGCTGATTGATGTCGTGGAATGTGAAAATGCGTCACAACATGAGTTTTTAATATTCTTATAAATGGCGTGTTAAGTTACGACTTATGAGTTGGAAAAGAAAAATCGATGGCCTATAAGAAAGCGCGGCGAGGTGCCTACAGTTCACACAATGCATTACCCAACTTTTTGGCAATCTCAGAGTAATTCAGAGATTTTGATATTCAAAAACGAAATACAAATGACAAGAGCAGCGAATATAAATATCAGAAATTGATGAAATTAAAAGGAAGAGTAATGAAGATTAAAACTTCTCTCGAATCTATCTTCTTCTGTTGTTCGTCCCTATCCGAAACGTCCAATTAGTGTCACTCTTGATGTTTTGCCCGCTATTTTTCTCCACTCCAGTCGGTATCCGATCCGCGCTTCATTCAACATACGCCTTCAGGTTCGCATGAGTGTTCGCTTTCGTTGGAGCCCGTATCCATTCGTATACATTTTCACGACCGATGGGGACACATGCGGCGGCTAAAAACATATTATATCGACAACGTACAGCGTCATCGTTATCTAACGTTAAGACTTTAACATCTTCAATCTGAAGATTGTTCGTTACGTGTAGACAAAGGGAAAAGCCGCGAACGATTTTCAAGTGGAATTGGAGTAGGTTTATGAATACACAAAAGGAAATGAAGCCGCAATTACATTGGGGGAGGAACCAACGAACTATTGTGTATATGCACTAAACTGTGGGTTCCAACTTCCAACTAATGAGTCGATAAAAATTTATAGCTATGATTTGTGCATTGTTAGTGTCATGTAATTTATGCAGCCGCATGTCTTACTGACGACAGTCGAGCAATTCAAAAACATATAAGTGTTCCCATTTCGTCATCCAGTTGTGACAGAAGGAACATTTTTTTTTAGCTATCTGATGATTTGAAGATTTACTTCAGTCTCATTGTGGAGCTTTGGCTCATGTGTTCCATTGCCACCCATCCACACCTTTATTCTCAATTTAATGTGTCTTAAACTATCAATTGATATCTAACATCAGCCGGTAATTGACTGAAGCTGCACATTCATGCAATTATCGCAAGTAATTGAAACAAGTTAAATGAAATGCTTATATTTATCGCGTGCAATTTGCTGCGCCTCGGAAAACGCCTCTAATTATTCCAATTATCAAGTTGCAGCGATAGAATGCGCTTCAAGCAGCTACGTTGTCCAGCACAACAAATTTTGAGAAATATCATTTCAAGTATGCGAGACCTGCAGCCACAAACCGGCTATTGCAACATTTATAACAACAACAAAAAATATGTGCATAAGATAAACTGTAGAAGAACTGAAACTTGATGTTCAAAGAAAGAAAACGACCATGGCAATAAAGTTGACACTTTAGAGATCACTGGAGGAGCACATTCCGTGTACAACAGTGATCGCAATGTTAATGCCGTTTAATAATTAATATTTATTAGTAATCAGTGTGTTCGGTATTCAGTTATAATTTGCGAAGTGAGTGGAATATTAAATGAAGTCAGTTTGAAACAAAAGGCAAAACCTTAACCTTATATGAAATTTATGTACTTTATAAAAATAAATAAATAAGCGTCTATTATAAATAAGAGAAAAATTTATTAAATTGCACGTTCCACCTTTCAATAACGACATCTCTATACAAAGTATAATTGCACACAGCTTGTGACCCACTTCAATGGAAACTCTCCGATGACCAATGCAAGAGTAGAAGTGTCGATTATTACCATTTCAAGCATTAATAATCACTCGAGATTCCTTTACGCATTGATACAAATGGAATACATAAGATGATTATGTGAGGACGACAATTTCACAAAGGAATTTGCAGCAATTTTCTTTTTATACGCGTCAACGTTAACTGGTATGGCGTTTAAGAAATGGTTGGCTGCAAACCATATCGCCGATTAAGAAGTAACAAATAACCTGTATTTGTACGTGAGCGGTGGTCAAAGTTAGAGGATAGTGGAAAGACACATTTTTTAATTTTTGTTCATCAAATACAATATTTACAGGTATTCTGTACCCCTCTTTTTCAATATAAGAAAAATCCAAAGGTAGACAAACAAATGTCCAACATCTTCACCCAACTTTCCCCTAAAACATGAAATAACTTTTATAAATGTTTTTCTTGAAATTCTCTAGGAATTCTGAATAAAGATTGCCCCATTATTGTTTGGAATTCAAATTAGGCTAATACTTGCTATGATCTACAAGCACTCTAGTTTTCTTTATATTCACGCAAAAGAAACGAATAACAATTACAAATAAACCACCCCTTGAGTGCCATTCGGAAAATCAGCGCCACTTCAAATGGCAAGAAATATTTCACATACAAACAAGACGGTATTTACAATTTAATATTTGTACAATTGGCAATGACGGAAGGGTGTCAGAAAATCCGGAGAAGGGAACTGTGAAACGAAGCCGCACGCCGCAGAGACGCTTCTAAACTCTCTGTATTCGAGATAAAACATTTGTCAGATCGGAATTTCAATAAAACTGTGCAGAATAATACCATGCCAAAATGCTGTGGCAATGAAATGATTCCGGAAAAGCCGGAAGGAAGAACCAAAATTGCCGAGATCACGTGGCCTTAAGCGACAATTACAGTCAGCAAATCTCGAATGTGTGGTGCGACGCGACGCGCAGCGGCTTCATGGCAATTCGATGTGGACATCCCTTGTATTTGCTTCATCATTTTATTGTTGTTGATATTAATTCAATTGTTAAACCATGAATAAAATGACAAATACCCTACATCGAGATGAGAATCACTGGTGAGTGCAAAAGAGATGTTGTATAAGGGTAGCAAGAAACATCTCAAAGGGTGGGGTAACTCCTCAAACAGTGTTTGTTAGGAAAAGCCATTTATTTTCGGTTACCTCTTGGTCAATGACTTTATAAAAAAGGCAATGGTCAGTGCTTAATTGGTAATGAAAGACAAACGAATTTGTTAAATACTCTTAAGAATTTTATGATTTTGTAAATTTGAGTGCAACCCCTCAACCCCATAAAGCTCTACATTGAAAATTCAAAGTACGGAACCGTAGTATAAAATTCGATGCCGACACACCGGAAGTATCATAGAATTGATCGCCCTAGTACAATTTTTTATACAAATTCGTTTCCATTAGAATGACAAATGAGCCGATGCGATGTGGAGAGTAGCTAGGGGAGGTGTTATGGGATGGTATCGCACAGGAAATGAGACACAGAATATTGAGAGAGTGAAAAGTGACACGATAGAAGTGGTGTTCAATAAAATATACACATTTACATTGGTCACGTGCTGTATAGCAAATAAATTCTATGCTGAATACGAGCCGATGACAATTTTTGGTTCATACATTTATTTGAATCGGAAGTTAAGTAGGTTGAGGGTGGCTCTGGTCAGACAGGCAGGAAGGCCGTATGTCTTAAAATCGCAACTCTATTTATAATAAAATCAATTTGCAATTAATTATTCCTCTAAAATTCCTTACAATAAATATTAAATTCATGTTCATCTAATTAATTTTAGCTATTAGTAATACATTTAATTGTAAGAATATTTCCTTTATATTCCATCAAGAATGTGCTGTCCAACTGTCGTGTTTACCAAAATAAGGTATTTGGCACATTGTACCGCCTGTCGCGAATGGAATGGAATATACGGACTGATCACAAGACGCAGCAGTCATCAGTCGTTGATCTCGTTGATCGAGTCTCCAAATGAACGCCTAACCGCAAAGAGCAGAAGTGCTTGCATTTGAAAATGTCAAACCTCAATGTAAACAGGCGCCATCGGAAATTTTTCTCGTTCCCGTTTCCTTCAGAACTTTACTTTATCATTTGCTCTAGCGCTGACTTTGGTGGGAATTCTTCTTTATCTTGATTATATCTTGTGTTCCCGAAAAGACTACAGCACGCACACACTTATGCGTTCAATAAAACCAACAACAAACCAGTCAAACCGAAATACACAGATTTCTCCAGTTCTAATTCCAGAACGAATGATTGATTGATACGCGCAGGCAAGTCACAGTTTGCCGATCGTTGGAATAGACAGCGCCACGGATCTTTTAACCGGGGAGACAAAACAAAAGACACACATAACTGCCCTGGAGAACAGAAAAAAAAAAGCAAAAACTGAAACGCAAGAACCTAAATTATTTGGTTCTGTGGACGAATTAATTGATTATCTTGAGAGAGATTCGGTGCTTTCGGGTGATTTGTAATGATTCTTGTTGATACATGATGCTTCACAAAACGGTTGTGATCATTTTGAAAAATCACACGCACAAGCCACATTTGACATGTCGGTCAGTAATGTTGAGTTAAACATGATTCAAGACAGGTAGACATGATTCGGAGATACTAATTTTTATTATGAGAAATTCACAGGCATTTCTTCCAATTTGGTGATGGAGCGGACAATAAGAGACAGTAAAGGTGTTGCTGAAATCTTTCTTCACAATAATCGTATAAGTGTTAAAATAGATTATAGAGATATTATTCTTATGTGATTTCTGCTCACAAAATTTAAAAAAATTGTCACCAAAAATATCTTGTGGAAAATCATGTAATCGATGAAGAAAGTACCCGTCTAAACTATTCAAGTACGCGTATGTGTTCATACATGCATTACATTTAAACCTCAAATAGCGTAAATACTAAATTCCAAATGAACACCCACAAGACTTATGTCGTTACTTATTACGATACAACTCTAAAACTTATCACATTGAACTCATAAAAACCCCTTATAAAAAGGGCAACGTAAGTAGGTAAAGCTTTTATGTAAAAAAGGAGTTCTGATTACACATTTTTGATTTCAGAAAGGACGCTTTTCAAAACCCCTTGATGGTCCTTTAAAGCCAATTTCATAGGTTTGTTAACATTTAAAGATGAAATTTCAAGATGCTAGGATAACATTTAATTCATTTGGATCGTTATGCATTAATTAAAATTTATTATCATCAGGTGTCGCTATTTATTTCCTGCAATTTTTTAACATAGGTTTAACGAATAAAAAAGCTCGTGTACACAAAAGACAAGACGTGCATGTACATTTACGAGTATATTGATTTAGTATTTCTATAGCGAATTGGTCTTATACTGCGAGACGACGACGTTTCCATCGCTGTTGTGCAGCGCATGTGTGGGCTCAATATTGGACATTAATTTCAGTGAGCGTTGTGGATAAATTTCCGAGCCATTTAATAACACATACTCGCAGGCGACTCACTCAACACGAAAAAGGACACCGTTTTTTGTTCTGTTTATTCTCTAGTCGTTTTGCGCCTTTTCTGTTCGCTCTGTACAAACACATTGTACATATATGCTTGTCCTACGGCATGGGTGTACATTGTTGGGTGGTGGAGTAAAAGGATACAGTCACATATTGTCGTTGGCTTGCATGTGTGTA
Organism: Sylvicola fuscatus; assembly: GCA_026546915.1. Lineage (NCBI taxonomy): Eukaryota > Metazoa > Arthropoda > Insecta > Diptera > Anisopodidae > Sylvicola > Sylvicola fuscatus. The sequence continues at coordinate 5,945 of JANSTS010006787.1, forward strand.
ATATATTAGTGTGAGTGTTATGGGGTCGTTTCTCGGGTGCCATTACGCGATTGAAATCATTTTTGGCACGAAACGAATGCGACGCAGGATGTGGATTTGCTGCTTTGTCAAGACCATCTATTCCGATGGGAGCAAAAACACACACACCATTTGTTTACATATACGAAACGGAAAACAAAACGTATAGGGCATGTGGATTTCGGAATAATACTAAAATTTATGGTCGATAGTATATGTATATACATACGTATATACAGACTATCACATATGTTTCTGTGGGACATTTCAACTAATTAACTGCTATAAACATAATAAGTTACACAGCGAGGTGACCACTGACCAGTGCAGCCACTGATTCGTTATTATTTCTGCGATTACGTGTATAACTATGAACAACGTATATGTAATGTGTGACATCTAAATGTCGGCGTTTACCTATTCGGTTCCACCAATTAAAAATAGTTTATTCATATGCGCTGCTTCATCATCTCGTGTGAGGCTGGGAAATCTCCAGACTTTCTCATCATTTACTTGTACACTAAAAAGCGAATCGTGAAAGAAAAGATATTTGAAAAGACGACACGAAAAATGTGTCCGCTGAGCGTCGCGGTACAAGCCAACGGCGCCAACCTGCAACATCTACACTAAGAATTCACAATAAATATATATATATATGAAGTGGAGAATTCAGATTGATCAAAGAATTTTCTATGTATATATGGGCTTGATGAATATTCATTGGACTTTGTCTGGCCACCATCTTCATGTTACAGCCCTCAACATCAGACGAAGAATATGATTAATGAAAACGATTTTAATGACCATCATAGGATTGTTTTGTCAAAGAATTTATTTCGGCCATAGCACGAGGCATTCGTCTAGCTAATCAGGATTCGGGGTGATGTCAATTTGTATCATCGTGATGAGGAGCGGGTTAAACCAAACGCAACCTTTTCAAATAAGTGTCTCCAATTTCTTGAAACAGCTAATTATAGATTTTTGGTTGTCATATACATGTAATTATGCTTATATATGGTTTGAAAAATCAAAAATGAAACAGATCAATGAATATTTGATGATAAAAAAGTTTGTAAATGGAATCGTAAAAGTTTTTCTACACCAATATTATTGATTAAGATAATTACGTAGTTTTTAGGGAAACTTAAGTCGAGGCTTTTCAAGTTTATTCAGAATTTAGAATATAATGATGGGTGAAGAATTTGTGGACTAAATATCTTCAAATTCTTAGGAAAATGTGAACAATGAGACTACAATTATAATAAACTAGGAAGGACATTCGAATTCACAAGTATAATCCGGAAGGAGTGTCAAACCACAAATTTCGGTTCAATCGGTATATTAAAGTTATAGAAAACAATTTCACAAAACTTTTGAGAACAGCTTTTTTTGCATATATATGCTGTGACATCATACTCATACCTAACTGGGAAATTGTATGATAATGACCCCGCCATTATAGCCACAGCCAGCCACTTACATTGACATTTGGTTCGCTGCATTTGTTATCTAATAACATCTCTTGTCAGTGGCGCTGAGGAACGGGAAAATACAAAAGTGGTAAAATGAATTGAATATGAAGCGGGACACACAAACGAAACGAATGAAGCTGAAGACAATGATGCTTGTGGCATACACTGACGATGATGATGTTGGTGATGACTTGGTCGTCATGGCAACACCCTTTTTCCTCACATCCCCCATCCGGTCGAATGTAGCTTTGATATTTTGCGTTGGTGTGTACAAATACTGTATCCTGCTCACAGCTTTTCCACCCTGATGGCGTTTGCCGCATAGGATAACATGGAGAGGGCAGCTATATATGGTATACCCATTTGTGTATACGTATATAAGTACAGCAGTTTGGGACGCTTTTATCATTTTGAGCATGGTGTATTCGAGATGTTCCCTAGTTCAGCTGGAGCGTTTATTTAACTTGACCTCATCGAAGTAAAGGACGAAATTCCCCAGCTGGGTGGGAATGGGTGGCAGATTTGGTATCTCCATGCTATTTATATGCTCGTGTGAGTGTGTGCGTGTGTCGGTTCATTTATATTATTGTGTTACAGCTAAATGCCAAAAATGTTATGAGAAAAAAAAGGAAGAAGTTGCAGAAAATGCGAGACTCATATATATATACATTAAAGATATGTATTATATGTGCTTGCAAGTATGTATAAGAAAGAGGGTGTCCATTTCTCGCTTCTTGTGTTCCTCTTCTCACTTGTTTATTGTCCTTTTCAACATCTCACTTGAGCGACGCTTTTTCATTACATTTTACTTATTGCCAAGTATTCTTCTGGATGGTGTACGTATAGTGCCAGGGATTGCCAAAAACAGAAAATAGTGGGACGGGGTGAGATCCAAATGGAAGGATATTTTGTGAAGGGTCTGCTTCAGCATACAAACTGTTTTCCCCATATCACAGCGATTTTGACAATATGACTTTTCCTTCTTTCTTGAAACTCATCGACGTTTGTAACATTTTGTAAAGATTACGGATTTTTTTTGTTCGTCATTTTAGTGCGCCGTGGAGTGGAAAATGGAAGATTTGAAATTAAATTTGCTGGAAGTAAAGCTGATAGAATGAAACTTTAGGTTTTTTTTATTAAAGCTGGCTATTCTGGCTTATTTTACAAACATTATCGCAAATATACATTTTATGTATATTTTAGGTGCAGCATATAAGAAGAAAACTTCGAAAAGATTAAACACCAATACCTACAAATCCTATATTTATATTCTCAACATAATTGTTGTAAACATTGGCATATCAAATAGTTAATGCTATCACGTGTCGGAACTGTGAATCCGGATCGTCTTTAGACTCGTTTCATAATGGCGGTATTCAAAAGCATACTGAACCATTTGAACTTTTTCAACAATTTAGAATTTAAAGACGTAATTATATCTATTTAGAGCAGTTCATCTGAGATAGAATAATCTTTGAATGAAGTTTTCAAATCTTAATAAAAAAAGAAAATCGTGCGGAGACACTTGAAGGCTTATCCTGTTCAAATGACAATTGATAAACAACCAAACCAATTTAAGAAGTAACCAAAACTATTCAGATGAAATTGTCACAAAATTGGTCTAAACGTTCATCCCATTGTTGTCGTGTTATTGCCAAAAATAAGGCAAAGGGATCAAACAAATAGGAGATCATCCTAAAGGTAAATGGATATTAGAAAGAACTTCTGTATCACTTACCTGCTGTTAATGTTTAATTGTCTCATCGGAAGAATTTGAAGGGCCTTCATCGTTTAATCTCTTTCGGTTAATGCTGTCAGTTCGTTACATTTGCCATAATTCCATCTGCAGACAACAATTCATTTAGACGCTGATGCCGACAGGATTGTTGTCATTGCCTAAAATTCAGTATTGGTTAATTTTTCAAGTGTTTTGAAATGTTCAAGTACAAATCTTTTGTAATTTTTTTGTTCATACTCGTATATCGTTTGTGTGGTTTGAGCAGTTAAATTTAAGATATATAAGAATCGCAATACTTAGCACAAATTAAAAAGAGAAAACAGTTTTAATTCTTAAAATGTAAATATATTTACAAGAATTCGCATTCTAGTTTGTACTATTTAATACGTACTTTATCTTATGTTTATAACCAATACAATTATCAACACGCAATATTCGAATATTGAACATTTAAAAAGACCAGCAATTTCATTTGTCGGAGCCCTAAATGTATTTTATTTAGAATTTAAACATATCCTTCGTATTTAATTCATTGAAATGTGTATCACTATGAAAGTTGAATGAAACCTCGACAATGGCACAATGGTACGAGGGATGGTGTACATTTCACACACACAACACTAATGGCATAGATTTTATACTAGCGAAAAGCGATAAATGCGTCTATTTGCCACACAAAGCGTTAGGGAAGATTGGATTACATTTTACTATATATATTTACGTTTCCCGCAGCTTCTTTTAGCGCTTTTATGAATGTCGCATGTGTGCGGGTGTACTGCTATACGAGAAAGAAAAAAAACACCCAATTTATACACAATCGGTGGCGTCGAATGGAACCCAACCGAATAAGAGAAGTGAAATTCAATGGGACCAATTGTCTGTCTTCATCTTGCAATCCTAAATGCTGCTTCTGCATGAATTCAGTTATATGTATACAAGGTATATAAGTTGAACGCAAACGAACAATGCGATTTTTGAAAAGTAGAATAAATAGACAAACAAATCACAGAGCTGTTAGATGATATTATTTACAAACTAGAATGCCAACAGTCATAGAATTTGGTGCGGAAATTTTTAATTTTGGCACTCAATGAATGGATTTTATTTTTAATATAAAGTTCATTGATTAGCATCACTCTTTCACCAGCAAACCTTCTGTTTTACCACTTCTTTCGCCGATCAATGTTTGTATTTGCAAGCATCGCTTTTTGAGTGACATCTGACAGCCAGCTGTGGCACATCTAACGTTTCAGTGCGATGTGGTTGTTCTTGATAGAGTCAAAAGAAATCTTAGACGTGGGTATGCCCTCATTAATGGATGGTATTGTCTGAACATGTGCCAAATGTCAATGACTGTTTTATTTTAATTCAATTAATTTGCCTCATTAAT
>JANSTS010006788.1:0-17419 GCA_026546915.1 Sylvicola fuscatus
CAGGACTCAAATCTGTTAAACCATCATTAATTAAATGCAACGCAGTGAATGCGAGTAAATCTGACAAATAAGAGAAATATTCAGCCATTTCCAACATCATGGACAATTCTAATCGATCAAAGGTTACTTAATTACTTTTATTGATGATCCATGTGTAAATCCGGATTCCACAAGGTTTTACTTTGCAAGATCTTCCTCGGCTTTAAGAGCAGATCTAGAATCTGATCTGGTGTACTCAAATTCAGCCACAAAAGTAACAAAACACAAAACAAGAGCTTATTCGTGAATCAGGAAAGTTTTTTTTTTAGCCATAACCTCCTGGTCCAGTTTCTATCAAAAATTGTCGCAATTTTCTACGCAAAATCCATCCAAACATGTGTTTAGATAAATTAAATTAAAATTAGTAACTGGTTGCAAAAATTTGTTTTTAATTAAAATAGTTCAATTGTTTAGAGTTTGTGAGGTCATTAGGCTAATTTGCATTATTTAATAGTTTCGGACTGGATAAAATATTTTTTAAAAGTCGACTATTTTATCATGTTATTCTGTCACTAGAAACCTTTTTCCTGAAGCTCTTAATAACGTTATAAATATTGTTTTCAGTTTTGTATTACTTGTCCGATTAAATTTTTTTTAAAGCAGTGACATCTATCTGTCATTACAGAAAGCTTCTAGTCAGTTTATCAAAGGTTATTGTCTGAGAAAGTACACAAAAACTCACCCCAAAATATGCGCATTGGATGCAACGGTTAAATTTTTTATTAATTTATGTAGAAAAAAATTGGTAATACAAATTAATGAAAACAAAAAATATGTTATGCTCATAAAAAAAAAAAAATATTCGAGCTTGTATATGTCAAACTGAAATTAGGACCATCCTGTACAATTTAAACTAATCGGACAGTAATTTAACAATTTATATATATCTCGAGCAGCCGTCATTAATCAAACGTTTAAGCATCCAGCTGATGAAATTATCCATATTGTTTGTTTCTTCTTAAAATAAATTGAATTTGTGCATTAATTAGTCAATTTTCAGTTTACCTAGCCAATATTCGACGGCCAGCGCTACTAAATTCCTTTCTCTAGTTATTAATCTACAAATCCTACGAGAGAAGTCACCAACAGTACAGTGTCCAGAAAGACGGCCAAAAATGTTTTGTTGCCTACGCAATTGCCTTAATGGCGGCATGTCGACGTCCTCCGTCTCCATACAGAAAAAGTCCAGAGATCAAGCCATCCAGCTGGACACTCAGCACATGGGTAACGTAGACTCATCGTCATTGTTACGTACTCTCAATTAATGGTCATGTTCTATCCCTGTAAGGTCACGAAGTGGTGATCATCAAAGACGGCAGTCGTGTTTGTGGGTCTGGCGGTTGTCTAGCCACAGCTCCACTCGTCCAATCGAAGTCATATTTTGAGGTGAAACTGCAACAAGCCGGCCATTGGTCAATCGGTTTGGCCACACGGCAGACTGATTTGAATAGAACGTGCGGCGGACAGGACGCTGAATCTTGGTGCCTGGGGTCGGATAATGTTGTGCGTAGTGGCGATCGTGAGCTGCACAAACTGGAGGAGCTGATGGCCAGTGAGGAAGGCGCTGTTGGCGGAGATGTTTCCAAAGAGACGGTGAGTTGAGGTTTTTTGTTTTTAGAATTTAATCACAATTTTTTTTGGTTGATTTTCAGGACATTTTAATTCAACAGATAAAAACGGCGAAATTACCAGCTGAGGGTGACACAATCGGCGTGGCGTTTGATCATGATCAGCTGAACTTCTATTTGAACGGCGTCAACTTGGAGGTTCCCGTATTTAATGTGCGTGGAACAGTTTTCCCAGCTCTCTTTGGTATGTGTTTTTTGCCCCTAAAAATGAATCGAATTACGATTTTTTTTTAATTCTAGTGGATGATGGTGCCATCCTAGACATTGTTTTGGACAATTTCCGGTACAATTCACCGGCTGGCTATGATCCCATTATGCTGGAGAAGTCTATTCTTTGATGTGCTGCCGCTGCCACCACAGCCGGCACAACGCTTCATGTGATGCAATTCGACGTCTAACTTTATGTGTACATAAACGAAAAGAAAAGATAAACCAAAACTAATATATTTAAGAGCCTAAGTCAAGGGCATTTATTTACATTTACCTATCGATGTGAAACCAGATGAAGCACATTTAAGCAGGAATTAGTTCCGTTTTCAAGACAATTTGATTTTTTGTTTACTTCTACAAATGCTTTTAATTACAATTAAATGTATATTTATTTTCAATAAGTCCAATGTTGTATTTAAACAAAGAAATTAGAAGAATTTTTCCAACCAGAATTCAATGTCATGTGTGTTAAAAATAATCCACGCTCAATCGTCTTTTTCACTGAAGAAATGTGTCTTCAATATATTCAATATCTTCGTGTAAAGATGTGCCTAAACTCACTTATACTTATGTGGTTATACAACTGCTTTCCACTCAACCTTTGATGTATTTAATCATTGGATAAATGTAATCTTTATGTCCAAATAATCAACAAAGCAATCAATCAACTGAAACATGAAGCTTTCTAATGAGTTAACTTTATATTGTAATTATACATAAATAAAACAATAAATTATAATAAGAATATACAAATTCATCGTTCACTTAAGAACAAACAAAAATATATTTTTTATTTTAGGATGTGAGAAAACAGCTTGTGGTAATTTACTGAATCCCAAGAATTACTTAGTTATCGAATTTACTTCGAATAGAGGAATCTTTGGTATGGTTCTTTTAGATTCTTAAAAATATTTATTAATTTCTGCTGAATTCACTGGAAAGGAAGAAAATCATATGAATCACTCCATTTTCCTGAACTTTGCCTTGGTTCATTGCTTGTTGATATTTTTGGTCCCTCGAATGTTTATTCATGCAACGAATGTTTTTTTGAATGTATAAGTCTGCAAAAACTTACTTCTTTGAATTACCTCTTGTCCTGTTCTGACTGCCTTGGAACTCTGTAATAAATATATTGTTCTAAACATTGTTTATCTGTCTGAGTACGGTATGATTACGGGTCGCTTGTTGTAAATATCCTGTTTTGCCTGTAAGTAAAAAGGTTGTTAGTTAATTTTGTTTTAAAGATAATGTGTTGTAACGGACGCTCTTATTATATACCTTGCCTGAAGGATGTTGGGCAAGACTTGTGTAAAAGCGTTTCGCGTGGTTGCTTTGCTCCTATAATGCGGTAGATGTTTTTAAATAGAGACAACATTGTTTTAGTTAACATTCACAAAATCCAGGAGTGCGAGTACTGAAACTTTTTATAAATTCAATTGTTTTAACTTATTTAACGTAATCTTCTTACTTGCTTGTTTTTTCATTACTCCTGAATGGATTTCGCGGTGGTAACGCTGGAGGTAGAGGTAAATATTTTCTGAAAGCCAATTCTTAAATCAATTAACCAAAATACAATTCAATAACATTTCATAAATATTTAATATCGAAAAAAATTGTCTTTAAGGACACGTGAAACTATAAACTTTAATTTTAAGATGTTTAAAATTATGATTATGTTAATTTTTGTATTTTTTTTTGTTTATAAAAATTAACGTGAATTTCGATGTCATAAAAACCGTCTAAAATTGATCTAAGCAACAAGCAAATTCTTACTTTTTAAAATCATTCGACATTTTCCCATAAAATATGCCACCACCTTCCTTATAAACGTACCTAAAAAATAAAATCAAAAATCAAATAGGCTCCCGCACTGTTCACTGTCCGGTCCATACTGAAATGAGTCTCAGAACTTAGGGAATGGATGAACTTCGATGAATATGAGTCTTTTGTCTACAGCCAACAGTGAGACAGTTTAAAACATAAACAGTGAGTTTGTTTATTTTTCGCTGTTGTTGTTTGTTTCAGTGTAAATCAGATTAAAATCGCAACAATTAGCTTCAAATAAATGACCACATGTCGATGACGAACATGTCACATCTCAAAACAATCATTTGTACAGGCGAAAATGACCGTTAGTACATGAAAGCCAATTAAACGAACAGGTGTATATCATCATATAAACTTTATAATTACCAATGATTTTAACGGCGGCTGTTGTAATTGAAAGGTGTGAAAATTAATTGACTGTAGCGTCACACGATTATTTAATTGAGTAAATTTCACACGTGGCCAGTGATTTTCTGAAGAATGACTAAATGAATTCTAAATATTTCTAGAGAAATGGGTAAAACCAATAAATACAATTATTTTTTTCTTGTTTAAACACTATTAGTCATCTTTGTGTATAATTTTATTTTTGTAATAGTTTTACAGTATTTCAAAAACAAAACAAAAATTTACATAATAATATTGATTTATTATTAATTTGTAGTGTTCAGTTGGTTATTTAAATGACAATTGTTGAATGGTTTTAGCCATTTTTTGTTTGTTTGTTTAAAGCTATAAATATTGTATACATATATATTTCTATACACATATTTTTGTATTTTTGTTAATAGTTGCATTAATCAATTTGTGGGAGCCACAAAAGTCGATTGTGAACGGCGATTTGTAAGTGTAGACGGTGGCCGAATAAAACGCGTCTAAAAAGACAGATGTGGAAACTCGTCGGATCTGTCCAAGACTGTCACAAAAAAAAAAACATTAATTTTCGTTGTAAGCGTCTCATTGTACTAAACATTTTGAAGATGTGAAGCGATTGATGAGCTATTTTGTTTAAATCGTTTATTAAATATCTACCTAGTACAGCCATTTCCAACATTTGTCTGAGGACATCAAAGCATAATTGTGATTAATAAAATATTTCGCGTTTTAATTTATGCCATCTGAGTATTTTGATTTTGGAATTTACGTGTATAACTGTGACGTGGAACATTTTTAAATAATGGTTTCACAATAAACCGTGTCAACTAATTTTAATGATTAAACGTTGACATTTACAAAGTGTATAGATTAACAAAACAGTTTTTAAAACTGAAAAAAAAACAAATACAAACAAATTGATGTACGAGTAGAAAAAAATAAAATGGGTGCAAAGGTGCAATAGTTTGAAGGTTTTTTTTTAGTAACGACTAAACGTAATACTTTACAAAAATAAATATAGCAATTAAAACTGTTTTCGGGCGTATTTCAATATGTCTGTTAGACAATAAATTGTTTAAAAACGTATACAATATCTAGACAACAATAAAAAGTCGATTCGCCATTTTCAGCAACATCAACGATTGTGTGATGTTTAAAAAATAATTAAAATGTTTAGTATTTATATGTAAATTTAAAACATAATATTGGGTAGCTGGTAGCATTTAAACATAAACTATAAAGTATGTAAGAAACGTTTGTTACATGCGTTATGCATCGAGTCTATATGTTTTTTTTCTTCTCCATAAAATCGTTACAATGTTACATAAAACTACGATTAAAGGCTAGTATTTGGTTCGCGAGGAACACTTTCTACAATTGTTTTGCAAATAGATGCCAGAAAATTTAATGTGGAGACTTCAAAATGTAAGGTTATGTAACAGTCTCCACAAATGTTTTTCGAATATCAAATTTTCTTAGAAATAATTGAAGAAACGTCTTGAATTCCATGGCCAGAATCACCCACACAATTTTATGGGACTTTTGTTTTCCCCCGCGAACTCAATACTAGACTTAAACTGTAAGGAGCCATTGGATTTGCAGCTCAGTTGTTACACAAGTGTTTTCGGTTAAATCATAATTAAAACATAACTAAGCAAAAAATATACGAAGTGATGGAATAGTATATATATAATAATAATAATAATAATTATTTAAATAATATTAACAATTTTTTTAGAATCTAAATTGCCTTTTACAATTTATAAAACTGTAAGATTACCCAAATAGATTCTTCAAAATGTAATAAATTTGGAAAAGAAAGTAAAGAAGCAAAGGGTGTTCCGATTTTGACTATAAAACAATTTCGTACAAATAGTTCGGTTACAATTGCCAAAGGGTGATTTTTTGCGACAGTTGAACGGTTTGGCGTATTAACAAGCAACATTTTACTCCATTATTAAGATTATATTTTACATAAACACGTTGAGACATGCTTTTAATTGTTTTTGTTCTAATTGTTCGAATTTACTCCAAGAACCTTAATTTTTTTTACACAGACAAGATTTTCAATAAAATTTGGGATAAATTTTAAAAGAATTTAAAATTGACTCATTCGTAATAGACAGTGGGCAAGAGGACTTAAAAGTATGCCACAGCAGCATAGTCCAAATTTCTAGTTCATGTCCGCTTTCACCGCATTAACCGCTTAGTTGATTTAAATCACTAAAATAAACTTTTTTAACATTTTTATTACCCAAAAACTGACAATACTCGATCTGTTGATAATTGAGAGAATAAGCTTGATAACTTAAGAGTCACCCTTTACAATTAACCTAATTTTTAACAATTGATGCATGAATAAAATGACAGTTATTGTCCATTATGGCCGGAGATTGTCTTTAAGTTAATGGACTAACACTGTGAATCTTATATATTATACCGAATTTAAAGAAAATCGCGTTTTGAGTATTTATAAACGAGAAATTTAATGTTTGAGTCAAAAAGCCGACGTATTTTTTGAAATTACAAATTTTCTGAACACCGCCTAATCAAATTCGGTGTCATTTTTATGAATCTCCCACCGGAACGCCCTTTTTATGCTTGCAATATGTATATATCCGTTGATTGTTTTTCGTTGAAATATTATAATTGACATAACACATATACATAATACATATTCTCGTATGTAAACATAATTAATACGAATTTAAATCAAAACTAAAAATCCAAAGACATGGAAACGAGTGTCTTAATTATTATTAAATAAATGAAATTGAAAGCCCGGATTGTAAGAATGCAGTGCTGCAATTGACCGCTATCCGATGCGCGCGAATGTATTTGGTGAGCTAGCACTTGGTGGCGTTGGTGTTGTGGACGCTCGAATGCCATCGCCCTCACAAATGTATTTTCCTTTAAACAAGTAAAACGATTAACCTTAAGACATTCACAGGTCTTAAAAAATATAGATTTACCCGAAACAAATCGTCGCTTCACGAGCGACAGTCGATAACCCGGCCCAGCCAATTCAAACTCAATGCCCGACAGTGTCGTGCCCTCGCAATTGAACTGCGAACTGAGAACGGCCGGCGTCGATGGACCCTGCGCCACCTCGAGGCGGGCCCGCAATGTGCCGACACCGGCGTTGTCTGAATGCTGTGAGATGTCCGTGAAATTCCACACCAGGCGGTTAGACTCGCCCAGCCAGGCACTGTGCGGCTTCGACTGTACGTTACGCACACCACCATCCACCGGAACCGATATGGCAACGTTCAGCAGCGGCGACGCCGACGCCATCGCATGGGAATTGTATTTAAAATCGATCTTGAGGTCGGTGTGTTTAGCCTCGCACTTCCAGTAGCTGACCAGCTGCAGTGGACATGAAGCGGCGCCCGTCTTCGAGCGTATCTGATACTTGAGTATGTCAACGTTGAAGTAGGACGCTGTCGGATTGGCTTCGGACTGTCGTCTGAGCAAGGCGGCCAGTGCTGGCATGTTGAACTCCAGCATTTGATTGAATACCGTGGATTGGGACGTGTCTCTGTGGACATTAACGTGAGCAATATGGGAGGTAGTAGAGACACACCTAAAGATACTCACATTGACACCAGCTGTTTGTTCGGCAATATATTCTCGAGATTCTGTGCATTTTTGATACGGAAGCCCAACTTAGCAGGATTGGGATTGTTCGCAAGAACGTTGACAATACCAGCCGGGAATGATAACATCATATCGCCCGACATTTTTACTTGACATCGCGACTCATCGGCGCCCCTGCAACAAAGTAATAAACGTCAAAGCTGCAATTTGGTGACACTTGGATAAACTTACTTAAAGTAGGCGTGCACAATCTCATGGAACGCCACAGCCAACGGAATTGTGTCAGCCATTCCGATGGTCAGCGGCGACGGACCACGCGACGAGCCGATTCCAATGCTGGCCGTGCGGAATTCAAGCGAGCCAACAGAATCAGCGCGTGACATAGTGCCAGCCAGTGGGCTGGTTCTACCAGCTGTCGTGTTGGCACCGCCGCCGGCACGTACGACCGCCTCAGAACGACGCGATGGCGGTCTTGGTATCGCTATCGACGACGTCGACGTGGGAGTTGGAATTTGGCGTGAACTGATCTTAGTTACGCTCGCTGATGCCGGCGCTGATGTGCTGATGTCACCGATTTCAGTGAAGATGTCTAGATCTGCATATCTGTACCAAATATTCAGAATTTTTAGAGAATCAAACAAACAAGTGGATGAATCAAATCTTGCCTGGAATTATTCGATACCGACAACGTTGGACTCTGTAGAGGCGCATATGGATGCGAGGCGGTTGGCGTCGACGCATTTGATGCGCCTGGACTTTGGTATTGATGTGGATATCCAGTGTTTTGTCCATGATTTGGCTGATTTTGCTGAAAGAAATTCAATCCAAGTAAATCAGATGAGGCCGGCGGATTTTTGGCGCCAATTTGTTGCGAAACCGATTGAGATCGTTTCATGTTCGATAGATGATCAGCGTCGACGGAGTTTGAACCGCGCCGAGCCTTTTGTGCGATTGTTTTATTTTTTTTGAAGGGGTGTTTTTTTGGGTTGTATTTTGTTTGTTTTATTTTGGCGCCGGTGGTTTTGAATGTTGTTGTTTTGGATAAATATTGTGGTATTTTTGATGAATATTGATGAGGTGTGTGTTGAGATGAAGAACAAAAACGGAACATATAAAAAGATACAGAAAAAACAACATATAAACATAATTTTCACGCATTATTTGACAATTATCAACACATAATATACGATGACATCTAGATTCGATAAAAACAAAAGCCAGGATTAGTTTATTTACCGCCATTGCACCGATGGAGGAGAGTGACAGGTTCTCGACAGTGGCGCGCAGCTCATCGACGCTAGCCGATATTGGCGCAGAGCCGTTGTTCAGCGGCTTAATCTCGACGTGGATTTTCTTTTCACGCTCCTCATTCTCCGAATCGGAGTCAGAGTCCGAATAGAAACTGCCCGTTTTATCAAGTTTCGATGCAGAGGATGTATTTTCCCAGGCCGGCTCCTTCGGCTGAATGCTGTAGCCGTCCTCGTCCACTTCTGGAGTTGCAGTGGGCGCTGTCATCACTGAAATCGGTGAGTTTGACGTGAGAACTGTCGCAGAACCGGCCGATGTTTGTTGATTCATTGCCGTGCCAACAGCTGTGGCAGTGATCAGTGCTGCCTCGGACCGGGAACGATCTTCTTTTTCGTCACTGGGATTGGTACAAATATTTATAGACATAAGACGAACTCAACCGATAAGGACACTTACACATCAGACGCCAATTTATCTTCGGCAGCAGCGACTGCATTTTCAACGTCCTTTTTCTTTTTGATCTTTTTCGTTTTAGCCTTCTCGCGTCGGCTTCGTAGAAATCCTGAAACTACATTTGTTGTCGCCTGTTAGGATTTGTTTGCTGCTTTTGATTGTTTGTTTTGTTTGTTTGTTTTTTTTTTTTGTTGACAATTCTCAAATGATATGAAACAAACCATCTAAAACATCTAAGTTATTGAATGTGATACTCAAAGTTCGTGTTTAATGAAAAGACACACGCATTTGGTCATGCAACTCAGAACTCCTCATGCTCAAGAGAGACAACGGTGTCGAAATGATGTTGCCAATCTCTACGGATTTAAATAAATTTCTAAAAAACAAGCAACATATTGCACTACTTTTTAAATACACTACAAAAGCTATCCACGTCACAAAAAGCTAACGTGATAAATATGCATTTTAGGAAGAAAAAAACAGGACTCAAAAAATTTAAATGAAATTTAAGGAAGATAGTAACCCATTTTGACTAAATATCGATAAATTATTATTCTTTTCATTTTAAAGTAAGCGTTCATGAATAAAAATTTGCAGTCAGAATAGCTTGAAATTTAAAAAAATAACAACTAAATTAAAAATTAGCCAAAAAATAACGTTTTATTCTAAAATGAGCGCATGAAAAGGACGTAACAAAATGCTTTCGACATGCTAATTGAATATTCGGAGAAATCTTTATACCAAAAAGCAACAAGATTAACCGTTGCAGTGGCTAATTCGTTAAATTAGTCGTTTTAATTAAACACAAATGTATCAAAGGCATAACAAGAAACTTCAGTTTATGTCAGACCGAATAATTAAACGAAAAACGATTGTTTTTTATTTACACAGAGAAACCACTTCTGCAAAACAAGTCTACAAATAAAAATAAGTACAAGAAAATGTAAAATGTGTGTAGAAAATCAATTAGAAACGATAAGAACGGAGCTTCCCGCCCACTGCTGACCAAAATATAAACAAATTAAATGTTTGATCAAATACAAAAGTTAAATGAAAGAAGGAATAAATAAAGAAAAAACAAAACACACCAGTTAATTGTGCAAACGAATCAAAGAGATTAATCCCAATAGGAGACCTACAGCCTGAAACCTACAGAAGGAGACAAAGGAAACCGCAAACTCCAACGAACTCACTCGAACGGAAATTAGTAGAAAATGGAAAAGTGTAGTTGTTAAAATCAATCGTATAATGAAAATTGGGTTCATTTGATGTTTTTTTTTTACTAATTAACTTAAACCATAAGGATCCTTGAAGGATTTTTGTTATAAATATTTAATTCATTTTTACTTTCTATGATAATGAATTTTTTTACAATTCATCAAATTAATATTTAAAACAAAAATACAAATAAACAAACCCAAATAACTTAAAGGGTTCTAGGACAATACATAAAACATAATAAAAACACAAAAAAAAAAACACCCACCAAAAGGATTTACTGATAAACTAAGAACGATTGCCAATGCGACTATAATAAAAAAAAATCATACCAAAAATGAAGAGAATAGATGAAAAGGACGAAAAAAAACACTTTATGGTGCAAAGGGTGAGAGTAGATGATGGTGAAACCAACGACCACATACATAATCGTGTGTGTGTGTGTTTTTTTGTATATGTATAAAATAACCAAACCACTATAATTGTGTAGAAAATTTGAATGGCCTCGGGCAATTTACATTTTGATCCTCGCAAAGGATTGCGTCCGATATATTGCGTTTGCGCTTGAGTATCGCTAGTATTTGTCACAGTTGGTGTGCCGGATGCAGTCTCGTGACCGTGAGACGGAGTTGTCACTGCAAAAGGGATCACATAACGTCAGGACTAATTATTTGGTTCACTGGAGCTTTTCGTCACTCCTCACACAAAAAGCAACTAATTTCCTATCAGCGACAATTATATACAGTTTTCATGTTTTGTGCTTCCATACATGTTTTCTTTTCTCATTTAATTTTTTTTTTGTACAAAACACATCCAGAAATATCCTTTTTATTTTATTTGAGTCCAAATTTAAAATATGTTATCATTCCTGGACGGGAAAAATGTATTTCAGCACGTGTTGATGTCACAAATGAAAAAATTGGTTAATGAGGTGCAAATAAAAAAAAAATAAAAAAATAAAAAACATTTTAAGAAAAGAAAAGAATATATAAAAACAAGAATAAGACAGCAATTCATAAAATAAAGAGAATCAAACGATATAATTATTATGTTGAAATTAAAAGTTTAAATAATATAGCAAATAAAAGTTTAAAAACGATTTTTAAAAAAATGTTTTGTTTTAATATTGAAGCATTAAAAAAATCAAATGTTTTATAAATGAATCTGCAGTATAAAACTACATGAATTTATTTGATTTGATAAAAGTTTGAAGGATGTTGAAGGAAGGACACGAATTCAGACAGCAAATTGCATCAAAGCACTTATGGCACAAACAAGATGAGACTTCGTTGTTAATCGAATGACTATGACACGATTCAAGAACACAAATTTTTTCCCTTTGAAACCTAACCAACAATTTCATTACATAGCCTAAAAACAATTGTTTTGATGGTCAGATAGACGTAAATAACGGTAGCTTTCGATGTCCTTTGCGGGAAAATGGCATTGACTACATTTCAATTAATGGTTATTTCGATTGCACAACAACTACAAAATCGTTCAGGAAACCAAAAAAAAAACAAAGAAAGAGTCGAGAATGGAAAAGTAACAATCAAGAGTGTAAAGTGAAAAACAAAAAAGGAAATAGAAAGTTTCTGAGAATGTAAATAAAATTGAGTAAAATAGGTAGAAATTAGAAATCAACAAAAAATCATACCCTGCAACGTATTATTGCTATTAATGTTTGACAGATTGAAGAGATTGAGAAGGGAGTGAGTGCGGCGGGAAGTCGAAGAAGTAGTAGAAGTAGACGTTTTTTGTTTTGACTTTTGCTGCTGTGAATTTATGACATTTCTCAGCGCCGTTTCATAATTGTCATTATCGTTTGGGCAGTTTGAATCAAACAATGTTATACTTTGTCCTGGCGATGCTCCCGCCACCGACATCGTTCCATCTCCACTGTCGCCGCCGCCACCTATCTGCGTCGGTGTCGGCTGTTGGCCAGTTGACGTTGACGCCACCGACGGCGATGACATGGCTGAGAAATTTCCCATCAGCTGTGGACCGTCACCGGATGTATTGATGCCACTGACATTGCCGCTGCCGCCTGACGCGCCCACGCTGGCGCTTTGAGATGAACTCAAATTGGATGAGAACCAACTCTTAAAGCTGAGCTTCGAATTCTCAGCGGTTACAGTCGGCTGGCTGCTGTTGATTGGTGATGATGTGGCTAGTGGACTGCCAACATTGGCCGTTGGTGGTGCTGTGCTCATCAGAACTTGCTGTTGCGGTGTTGATTGATTGGAATTCGTGGCCGACGATGCGGCTGTTGTGGACCAGTTGGTCAGAACTAGTTCGGCAATCTCTGTGGAAGGATTTGTTTGGTATGTTTCTATGTGTTTCTTTTCTTATTGTTGGTTTTTAGATTCTTCGCTTTGCTTTAACTTCACTGGATTTATTTTGCTAAGTATAATTTTTTGAAAATGTAATTAATAATCGAAAATGTTCAACTACAATCGATAATAAAAAAGAATCGTTTAAATATTTGTCCCATGACGTTAAATTTTCATAACCAACCGCTACCCAAATCAAGGACGATGAACATTGCAAATGCGACATAAAATCTTCTAATCTAGCTTGAGGTGTGTACACTGAACGGAAATGTAAATGAATTATGAGTTTTTTGCGATTAATACACCACGGCTAATTAAGGGGGGAAAAATTAAATTGAAGTAGACAATACAAAAACACAAATTCTTCTTAAAATTAGTAGCTTTTAAAATTGCTAACGGATTTTAAATTATAACAAAATGGAAGAAACTATTTTAATGTTGAGGTCAACTAAACAGACGTTAAAAAGAACTGTTACAAAACTGAAAACTTTGAAGTGCACATCAAATCTAGTTTATAAGTACACACACTGCGCATTTAAAAATCATATTATTTTGTTTTCACTCAACAACAAACATGCATTGAAAATGTTTTGAAATTAATTTTCATTAGTAAAGTCGATACTTTCTATAGAGATTTTCGGAATTGTTGGTTATCTTAAATATTTCTAGCAAGGCACTAAAATTTGGTTTCATCAAATGTGTACAAAGATTACTAATTCGCGTGGACATCTTGCCATCTTGAAAACAACTGTTTTGCCACTTACTTGGTTTTTCCAGGCCTGTATATTTACTTAGTACAAATTGTTCCAGAAGTTTGTCTACACTCATCTCTTGGAATTGACGATTAAAGTCTGTGTGGACCTGTTGGGAAGAAATATGTTCTATATTGTTTTATTTCTAGTCTTAAAGAAAATTATACGCGTTTTTAATGTATTTAAGACATTCAGTTTAAATTCAACCACTAGCTAGAAAACTCTTTAACAGCAAATTGAAAATTAAAAAACAGCTTACCTGTCCAACCATGTCGTGATTGTTTTGCAAAAGCTCAATGTAAGTTGTCAAGAATTCGCGCATTTGTTTCAAATGCATTTCTTCTATTTCTTGAAATTTCTGCAAGAAAGTAAAAAAAACAGTTTTTAAAGAATTTCTAAAATGAATTAAACGTTAAAAAGAAAAGCAAAAGGCAAAAATAAAAATAAAAACTTACACGACATGTGTTTGTCATTTTCTTTTCAAAGTCCAATTTGACCGGATTGTGCTTATCCATCAAATTTTTGTATTCGTCTTGTTGTTTGCGCACTTTAGCCTCTGCCTTTTCGAGTTCTTTTGGTGAGCTGGTATCTTTCTTCAATTTCTCAAACTCCTGCATTTTCAAATTGTACATTTCTTTTGATTTGTGTACCGCCATTGTAGACGCCTGCATCGCCTGCAAAATATACAACGAAAATCATTTACCACTACGAAACTTAAGACAACTAAATTATAAATTACCTGAACTGCCTCCAGTGTACCAGCCTCTTCCTCTTTGACCAATTTATGTTTCTTGTGCAATTCGTCAGCATATTTGGTGACTTCTTTGACTAATTCCGTCAGTTTGGTGACCATCTGCAGGTGCAGCGTTGACAAGCGCTCCGCTGATGACTTCAGGGCCAGCCATATTGGCGCGAAGGTTCCATGTACGCAACCTGAGCCGGCCTTGTTGATCAGCTTTGTCATCAATTTCGTGTTTTGCTCTTCGACGGAGGACTTTTCGCGAAAGAACTCCGACAGCTCTTTGCTTGCTACGAGTCCGTATTTCATGTTGTGATAGAGTACATCAAAGCCGTTATTTTTGTCACCCTGGAAATTTCGTCGTTTCATGAGTAAGAATTCTTACTAGAAAATCAAGCCTTGAGATTTCGCGACTGATAATTGGGATTTCCCATTCGCTGTTTATAAACAAACTAATGAGCATTTCTAAAAACTTTGCCTCAAGCTTCGCAGGCAGCCTTGTACTTGGACTCGTTCGAATTTCTTCAATTAACGACCTGACCTTTATGTTCCCCACGAAGTTTGACCCAAAATAAATAACGACTCCATTAATTAACATCTTGACCCGCGCAAACATTTTCACACCGAACTTTCCAAGTACTCCAGATCCATCGTTGTGGGACATAAATAACAATAAAACGGCGAAGGAAAAACAACAGCGACGAGTCATAAGTGATAACAGCACCAAAGTCGCATAATTAATATCATAATATATTCAAGCTGTCCGCTTATCAGACCAAATTAGCTTCAAGAGCGCAAGTCGAGATAAAACTGTGCCCGTCTGCAGTATGCAAAAGAGGAATGTGGGCAGATAGCACGTGGCTAATGCTGCTCCTCCCAAAAACGCCAACGAATCGGACCACCAAAAGAAAAATATAAAACGGTTGCTACTCACCCAAAAGTAGTCGTTAAAGTCCACTGTCATTGTGTTTGGATTGTTTTGTGTCGACTTCAGGTCCGATGCGATGTCCTCAGCCACTCACAATGCTAATGCCGTCTTAATGCGAATCGATTGCAGCGTGGAAGATCTCGAGTAGTAATCTACACGCATGTAAAGACATGTGTTGACGGCTGAGTGGAAGTCGTGGAACGGGTGAATGTAGCTGGCTGGGCGGCTACAGCGTTGAGTGTCAACTGCTTCAGTCGACAGTGTGTCGCTTCGGGACCGCTTCGGTGTGCCGCGCTCTCTCTCACTCTCTGCCAAATGCAAACACTAATTACAGACATTGTACTGAAAACGGGGGGAGGGGGGGTTGAGACTTAACGTTCACATTGTCTGATTACCAGACCTTCAACAGATTCTGTAAGATGAACTATTGCCAATCCCACCATTTGTAATTATCTGAGTGGATGACCGCACCTCAGAACATAATCGTTAGCGAATTCTTTGCGCACAAAACGAATTTTCATTCATTGAATTTCTAAGATAAGCCGCTGAAGATGGCAAGATTAACGCGGAAATGATCAATAAATCAGCGAAATTTGTTGACATCCGTTGAATTGTGCAGAAATTAAGACTAGCGAGTGACTTGAGATGCACTTATTCACACCCCAGACACGATACATGCATTTTGAATGCAATACTCCGCACTTGCAAACTGCACAATTCAATTCAAGATGTGCATCTAATTGAACGTGATTGGAAAATGTGGCGAGAAACAAGTTGAATGTGCATGTCAATTGAATTGTTTTGTCATGGGAAGAGGAGGTTGACGCCGAGTCTTTAGTTTGATAAAAAAAAAGAAGGAGTATCTATCCTGAAATACCAACTGACCTTTTTTTGGATTTAATGAAAAATATCGACGATAATCTAATCAGAGAGTATGTCAGAATGTTCTGCCATTGACATCGAACCGAAAAAAACGTGAGCACCTGGACAATCTCGAAACAAACCAATCGTCACCAATCTTCAATGTCTAATCGATATTTGTTTAGACTGTCCACGCACTTCAGAGACAACCATTTGTAAACAATAATCTTCAATGGCACAACAAGACGTAGTTACGAGCTTATTACAGACGCGCTGATTGTGTAAGTGAACGCCAATTACACGGATTACATCGTCGTGAAGATTCCCAACTCGTATGGATAGGTGTCAACTGTCGGACAAACAATTAATTCACAGCCACACCGATGGCTTACCGTTTGTGTTTGCTTCTTAGCGTTTGTTGCTGTTCACTTGTCTTATTTTGAATTGGCCGTTCCCAAAAATAAAACAGAAATGACGACACTCACTGCCATTAAACTAACGCCAATGATCTCACTGACATGCATTTAGAACTATAATATTTTGCGTTAACTGAATATTTCTGTTGGCCAACACCTTCACTTGCACCCAAAACACGGATGCCCGAGACGCTGGAGCCGCACCAAACAATTATCAGGCCGCGGGCCCATCCGCGCAGACAACCGAATCGCGCGTATAATTAACCGTGTACGTATCTCTAGGGCGGCTACAACACACACAGCGGCAGCGCGCAGTAATTCGGATCGCCACACACCAACAACAACAACAACACGACGAACAGACAGCACGTCTTAAGATGCCAAGGTGAATCAATTTGGCGGTGGCGAAATTCACATCGAGCCGCCGCGACTGTCCATCAGCGAGGTGGTGAGTTGCCAAAATGCCGTCCGACGGAGGATTACGTTAGTTTTGGGAATTGCAGCCGCAGCATTGCGAACGCGTCCGTTTTTCTTGTGTGTGTTGTTTTGCAGTGGCGATTACTGGAGCCGCTGGCGCTGTGGCCGCCGTCCAGTCAGGCCAGTGGCTAGCTGAATGTAAACCTATCCGGGGCAGCTACTTTACCTCACGTGCCTTGTCGTCTAGACCGCCTGCAGATTTCGATGCCGTCGCCCGTTTCTTATAAAATTCACATTAACAAAATAATTTGAAATAAAATTACACGGATGTGACTTTGGCACACCCGAGTGGTGAGCACACTTTTTAGTGTGGTGAAT